>JBAMYA010000003.1:6954116-7000789 GCA_037176975.1 Arrhamphus sclerolepis
TTTGAAAGTTGTTTTTTAGAAAGAAGGATGTCCCGGTTTTCCCCCCCCCCCCCCCCCCCCCCTCCATCCCCTTCCCCTCCCCCCACACCAATAAAGTAAAAAGAAAAAAAAAAATCACACACTCTGAATAACCAGGGTGAACCTGCATCCCCAAACCCCTCATAGAAAACATACTTCAGTGTATGTTTGGATTCCAAATTTCATCAAGTCTGCTGGGGCAGATTATATTTTATTAGATTCAGTCACTCATCAATCGCACGTCAGAAGCAATATCAAAGCGAGGCTAGTTACAAAGGTGTTTTCATAGCAGCATATTAAAATATTTCATCTTTTTCAGACTGTTGAATGAGAATGTGATGTGGTAATAACATATCTGCATATCATTTATGTGGAGCAGGTATTAAAAAGCTGCGCTCTGTATTTAAAGTCCCGGGATTGAATATTATTTTCAGATTTTGCTTCTTCAGCCCTTGCTGAGATTTCTGGACTTTTGATCGCACCTCCAGTCTTTTTGTGTGAGAGCGAACAGGTTCTGCACGTGCACTGGTGTGCATGTGTGTGCTGCTTTGTGTTACATTATGTCCACAATAACATGCCAGCGTCAGCTGAAGAGAAAGATAGTGGACATTCAGCCAGAATGTGGATGAGACTCCTAACCATGTATGACTGACTGAGGCTTTTCGTGTGTGTGTGTGCGCGCGCACGTGCATGTCTGCAGAAGGTAAAACACAGTAAAGATATGAAAGCCACAATGATTCTTCTGCTCAATGTCCGCAGTTTGTTTTACACCAGCATGCTGATGTTCATTCTTGGTGTATTTTTAAGGGCAATTGTCCATACATATATTTTTCATTTTTTATTGTTGCTGATAAATCAGTGTGTGATGTATAGACCTACAAAGACATACCGCTTTCCTGTAGTCAGAATCAGTGCAGATTATATGTGAGAATCTTAAGCTGGAGAAACTTAAATCATCTCTGTCAGACCAGCTTGTCTAGCTTCTCATGATCTCCAAAAACGGCAAGTACATCATAAGTTTTGTCCCTTAAGTGTCCTTGGACTTCAGAATGCTGACTCTGGTGAGATGAGTTGGTAGATGTTGCAACTTTAATAAACAAAATTGCACTGTAAATTATAAATCACACACACAGGTTTTTCCAGCTCTTAATATCTGAGATTCCTGTCCAGGGTGTATCCCAGCTTTTCCCCAAAAGAGAGCTGGGACAGACTCCAGCAGATCTTGCCACCCTTAATGGGAAGAAGCAGGTATGAATGATAGATTTATAGTCATGTTTGGGTAGTTGTGAGGACCCAAATTCAGGAAGAAGTGAGAGTAATCCAGCAAAGAATCCTTTATTTCTAGACGAGGCTAAACAGCAACATGGTGAGTGAACAGGACGGTCCAGGAAGCTCTCAGGGACCTCAGATACAAACAGGGACTGACGAGACACAGGTGAAACAGACCAAGGCAAATGAGACCAGGGAAGTTAAACTGGATACAACAAGACCAAAACAGAACTTCAAAGTAAAACAAGAAGTAACGTTAACATAAATGGAAAAGGACAGAAACAAGAGGAACCCCAACACCTAACAATAGTTATCGGAGATGTCAGATGAGATACATGCTAGTGTTTTTTTTTTTAAAATATATACATATATGTGTGTTTGTGTGTGTGTATTTGGACAGAAATTTGAGATGACTTGAAAGTTATTTTGTCAGCCCAAAAAAGAAAATTATATTGATTTCATAATAATAAATTATAAATAAATAAATTACTGAGGGATAAACAAATAAAATAAAATGAGAAGTTTTTTTTGTTTTGTTTTATTTTTTTTGTTGTTTTTTTGAAGTTTGAAGTGCCGCAGAGAATCCAGGTTGAACAACTCACAGGTGGCAGTTTAACACCCTGGGCCAATTTCAGAAAGGACGTTCAACAAACTCAGAGTCAAAAAACTAACTCAGAGTCAACAAACTCTGAGATCAGAAACTCTGAGTTTCTGGTTTCAGGAAAGCCGTTCTGAGTTGGTTCAGTCAACTCTGAGTATGTTGACTCCGAGTTAAAAAGCCATCATTAGTGGAGCTCGGATACCATGATTCACCATGGCAATGACAGTAAACGGAAGAGATCCTCTTACTCTTCTTCGTTAATTTAAAGTTGTTTTGTTTTGTTTTTTT
Organism: Arrhamphus sclerolepis; assembly: GCA_037176975.1. Classification (NCBI taxonomy): domain Eukaryota; kingdom Metazoa; phylum Chordata; class Actinopteri; order Beloniformes; family Hemiramphidae; genus Arrhamphus; species Arrhamphus sclerolepis. The sequence continues at coordinate 6,956,293 of JBAMYA010000003.1, forward strand.
GTGTTTTTGCAGTCACATGCTTTCTGCAGCAAGCTGACTGCAACTGTGAAGGGAAGACAGTTGATGAGGGAGAAATTACAGAGTTGATGCATGATTTAAATATTTAGTGGCAGGTGAAATCCTGCTAACATGAAAAAACAACATTGAACCAGTTGAAGATGACATATAAACGTAAATCAGACGTAGACTTGGTTGGATTCACTTAAAAACAATTTGGAGGAATGGTATAATAAAAAAAATTGTTAAAGGAGCCTAGAAGCATCAATACATCCAGTCACACTGTTAAATTCTAAAGAGACATTTCTTTCCTCAAAAGTGGGAGCAGGATACTAATTTCAAACAATTAATGATAACTTCGAAATCATGTTGATTATCCAATGATTTTGTGGTGAATGGTAAAAAAGAAAATAGTAATAGAAAGTATGTGTAGGCTATGTGTGTCTTTAAAAAACAGCGGCCGACTCTTTCCTCTCAATTCTGCTTCATTCACTTTTTAAGTAATAGAATATGTTCAGCATCCCATCATTATTTACAAAACTGGCATTAGAAAGTCAATAATAAAATGAATAATCCACGCTACTTCGTGTGAAGTATGGACACACTGCGGGTAAAAGAAAAATTATCAGGGTGTCACGAGTAGAAGTCATGGCTGATTTGACCACATTAAATTATTCAGATCATCAACATACTTAATGACGCAAAATGAAACATTTTATCATTCAGACATCTCCAAAATGATCATTATATGATCGATTTTGTGATTAAACTGAACCCGTTTCACATTCATGAAGGGGTGGAGACAGAAAGAAACTCTGGTACTTGAAATAAAAGTGCTCCCAACCAGATTTAGTTCAGAGAGTCAGTTGCCGCGGTAACAGACTCCAAGTATCAGTTACCCAGATCAACTCATCCTCGCTTTGTGAAACTGAAAACTCAGTTTCCCTGAGTTCCGATTCAACATACTCAGAGTTTCCACATAACCCGCTTTTTGAAACAGACCCCTGACTACAGAGACACATAAATATGCTCAGGGTTACACCATCTGTTGTTAACCTGCACTGCAATCTCTCTTAATTTCCTCTTACCACTCTGTCTTCAGTCTCTTTCCATTCATGTGTTCTATTTACTTTAGGCCAGTATTACAGAGGGAACTGCAATAATGTACCATATTTCCTCCAATAAACACTCTCTCCCTAATAATAGTGCTTCCAGGACTTTAACAAAAATTTAAATAAAGCTAAAACTAACCCTTTTTAGGGTTAGCCATTTTTATCAACTGCTTTCAATTGTTAACTTGTTTTGTCACCACTGCTACTGAAGCACACCATGCCATACCATGAAACATACCAAACACCTAATTATTAACTCTGATTTTGACATGGTAAGAAACGGTGGAAAAATAATAATTATACCTTAATAATAATGTAAAACTACTTGTAATTTTAATCTGCAAGGACATGTAAATAATGTAAGAACAACATTTGGAAATTTTGGGGTCAAAATAGAAGCCCTTTGGTCGTTGTTTTGCATGATGCCTGGAAGGGTTTATTTGGTGAAATACGGCGTATAAATTGGTAAATCTGTCACAGTAAACCAGAGAGAATATAACATGGCTGTGATTTGCAGACATTATGCCTCAAGTTACTCACATCCTGTTACATCATGGTGATCTTGTAGCAGGAGTCTTTCCTTTTCTTTTTTTTCTCATATGACTGTCTTTGTTGCCTCTGCCATCAGAATTATGGTGGCTCTGATGGACATATGTGATGTTTTTCTGGAAGAAAATCATTTAACAGTCCAAAGCCTCTACTACAATCAAAAATTCAGCAAGAACTTCTGGTTCATTACATATTTAATAGGTGCGTTTGTACTAGCAGCGGTTCCAAGGTAACACTAAGAGGTGTCCTATCAGCATTCGTGTCTCCACTTACTGTGACGGGGCCGGTTGCATTTAACTATCGTTCTAAAACACCTGTTGGCAGTAGTGCACTGCTGTAGCTGCAGATAAAGAAAAGAAGAGGACATGAGTGTGGTAATGAAGACGACCTGGCCCCCAAAAACTACCCCCATTATAGGAAATTAACCTTTTTTTACCTGTCAAAATGTTACACTTTCAGTTCATTATCTGGGAATTAAACTAAATAAATGCAAACTAAAAAAAAAATCTAGTATTATTTGTGAATGTGCAACATTCACACATAAGCACAGGGTGTAATTTGAAATGACCACAGGCCCCCAGTTAATACTAGTCCATTGTGAATAAGTCATCAGTGTGAAAGAGCTTTGTTGGTATCTTAAACGTATTCCTGCAGCTTTCATTCAGTGAAGCACATACATGCTCAGTATTCCTGCTGTTTCCTTGTCTATTTTGTTCACCTGCAATCTCAAATTCCCCTTGATGACCAAAGGGAGTAATGTTTTAAAGTTTCTCCTCTTTTTCTTCAATTTTGTTTCTGCTCTACATCTTCTATTAAACCCATCTGGATTTGGGATCTTCTTCACAGCTGCTTCAACATGGAATCTGCTTTGCTCTTGTGATGGTTCCTCATTAATAACAGATGTTATCAAAAATCAGCACAGAGAAATGTTTTTAAAAATGTTTGTAATTTAACAGAAAAGCTGAGCTACTGCTACTGCCACTAGAGTGGTGATATTTTAGAGACGAAGTGATATAGTACATCAGCTTAGCAACTCCCATATACTCTCTACATGTTTAAATGTGTCTCCCATCAGTGTTTGGACAATGTTCAGAAATAGATTTTTTTTTTTTTGGGGGGGGGCATATTTCCTTAGAGATGTCTAATATAAGTTTTCACATTTGCATGTTAGCAAGGTTTGATGAAAGTAGCAAAATTTGGCAAAACCTATGTAGCCAAACTACACATTAACACAGTATTGTTGGTGATTTTTACGTCACCACCACAGAACTAGATGCTCCATGTGTTTTACCAAGTTCTTCAGCTCCTTGAAAAACTTCAACAAAACAATCTAAACAAATGCAGTGTCTTATTTCCCTGAAGATTTTATCAGAAAATCTCAGTTAATTTAATTTCACTTAGTTAGAAACGTTCACGAGCGAAAGCAAGTGAATGTGCTGGAACAACATCTTAAATTAAACATACATTATCAGAGCAGACGCGGAGCAAATCAGTGCAACGCTTGCAGTGTGTTGCAGAATGATCCATCACTGGGCCCATGAAAATTTGAATTCAAAGGTGCAAAAACATGAACTCACACTTTATGGAGCTTCTTTGCCGTTTCTTCAGAAATAGCAGCTCCGTGTATGAAAACTCACCTGTCTGTCTTATCTGAGCACAACCGTCTGTGCTGAGAGGCTTTCAGAGATGTGGGACTATTCTGTGTCATCAACATAGCAATCAGTGCCACTTTTCCCCGACACACACACACACACACACACATACACACATATAGCATCCTGGCATCAGGCCAGAGCATCAATAAAGCCAGTGTGAGTTTGAGAGCCATTTAAGGGCCATTTTGCCCCAGACCTACAATACACTACAGCACCTCAGTGACCATCAGGCTGACCCTCTGGAAGGTGAGATAGATGGAAAGAGAGAGAAGGAGAGAAATGAGGAGCGGCAAACTGTGGTGGCGAAATTATGAATAAAAAGAGTGAAAGAAAAGAAGAGACAGGAAGGATTGCTAAGAGAGAATTGGTAATAACAGACGGAGTAATTTGCCAGTTTTGATCCAATTTTAATGTATCAAAAAAAAAAAAAGTCAAATAAAATCAGTGCCAGCCAATTTGAGGCCTCAAAAGTAAAATTATATATATCCAAGCTTGGCTCTGCATCAACAACCATGTTTCCATGGTAACTGTCACTTTCACCCTTCTAGCCGGAGACCTAAATAACAGACACAGTGGAGCTAAAGTGGCCAGTAATTTTTGGTTATTTAAAAAGTGAGTTGTTCTTTTTGTGAAAATGCATTAAAATATTCATATAAATTTCAGCTGTGACTGTTAATTCTCACTTCTCAGTTTCCATCACCATCCCTCCGTCCCGAGTTTTACCTCTTCTTTAGCTTTCATCTTAAATCCCACCACCTTCAGGTACAGTTGTTCTTATCGATCCCATCATGCTCTCCTCTTCAAGTAGATTACATGCTAAGTCATCAAATATCCAGCTGTCATTTTCATTAACACTTTAGCTGCCTCTCTGTTAAATCCATCGCCCCCATCATTCGCTCTGAGATTTCTTGCGAGTCATCTTTTCTTCGCATCCCCCTCACTCCTCCCTCATCTTGTTTTAATTCATTTTCTTTTTTTATCTGCTCGTAATACTCTCCACTCTTTTTCATCTGTCCTGTCTTTTGTGAAGCCGTCGCCGTTCCATCTGTCTGCAGCTATCCCTCTTTCCTGTGCCCTACATCCCTCCCTCCCTCCTTTCCTCCCTCGCTATTGATCCAGCCATAGTTTTCTGTCTTCTCTGTGCTGGCTGGCTGGCTTTAATCAATATAGATAATTGTCTGCTTTCTCTTCATGCCAAACATGCTGTGTTTTTTCTCAATGAATCCAGGTCTTTCCCCTATGAAACCCACTACCCCCCACCCCCCCATGCGGGAATCCCTCCATTAATGACAGGAGATAACCTGCTTTCCTTAACGATTTTTCTCCCCCCCAAACACCATACCTCGCTTTCCCTCCCCTCCCATCCTCTCGTTCTCTTGTTCATTGATTACCGTGAGACATCACCCGGTGTGCCCCTGTCAACAAATGTAAACACTCCGCTCGCCTCTGTACCTTAACACACACAGTTTATACAAATATTCGCGTATACAATTGTGCACACGGCCACAGACGTCTGGATCTTGAGTTTTAATATGCAGCTCGTAAATGGATGTGAAGAAAATTTTATTTCCTTTTCCACTTCACTTGATTACACTGAAATAAACCACTTCCTCCTGCGCAAAAACAATGTTCATGAATTCTTCCTAAGACAAAAAATAAGTACAGCAGGAATGAGATCATGTGTACCTCCCGGTTCACTTTTTTGACATTGGCTTGAGTGTCAATCATTACAAATGTCTGAACTTTAAAATTTATATGATATAAAAAATAAGTTTTTATGAGTAAGTGAGCAGTAATGATTACATTTATTGTTTTTACTGGATGTTTGTTTCATTGTTTTGTTTGTTTTTTAGTTTGATACAGATTAGTCACAGACTGAAGTCTGATATATATAAATTGGATCTTTATGTAATACTGCCTTTGTGTGTGAGTGTGTGTCTTGTCTCCAGTTAAGTTAGAAAACATTTAGATGAAGATGAATAAAATTTTAAGGGATCAGAAGAAGTTTTTTTTGTCATTGTTTATGTGTTGCTACACATACATGATGCAGTTATGAATTATATACCCAGAGAGCTCAGAGCCATTGCAAACTGCCACTTATGAAACCCCCAAGTCAGGTTTTTGAACTGTGGGGGTGAAACTGGAGCACCCAGAGAAAATCCACTCAGACTCAGGCAGAACGTACTGAGAGGTCCCCTCGAGAATCAAACCCACAACCTTCTTTCAGTGAGGTGACAATGCCAACGACTGCACCATCTTGCTGTCTGTTGGACTCACTTGGCCACAGAACCTGTTCACTTCACAAAATTTGTGTCTCTTCAGATGGGTTTGGTACCCCTCCCGGTACAGAACTTTCCACTGGTACAGAATTTACTGGACCAATCACAACAGGGCTGGGGTGGGCTTTAAAGGCACTATCCAGAACAACCAGAATGGCTGAAGGATGGCTAAAATTACTTTAGATCAGGGGTCTCAAACTCCAGTCCTCACGCTCCGCTGTCCTGTATGTCTTGGATGTTTTCCTGCTTCAGCACAGCTGATTCAAATGAATGGATCATTAACAGAGTTGTGCAAGAACGGATGACAAGCTGATGATCATCCATTCATTTGAATCAGGTGTGTTGTGGCAGGAAAACCTCCAAGACATGCAGGACAGCGACCCTTGAGGAATGCAGTTTGAGACCCCTACTTTAGATCAAGTTGTGTTTTTTACTCCACCGCTCGGCGTGTTAGATGTTTGTGCCGATGTTAGTTGGGTTGTCACTCTTCCCACCTCGCATAATTTTCTTCCCTGTCTTGGTTGGATGCCTATCCAAGGGCGTCCTTGGTGCTGCTCTCTGGAAATCAAAGTTGCATCCAGAGGAACTGGAGTATTTCTTTGTATCCAACACGAAAAAAAATAAAATAAATTGGATGGCGAGTTACAGTTCGTCAATGTCAAAGAGGAAGTATTTTCATTGTGTGTTTGTTTTCTGTGTCTTCTCACAATTCTGGTCTTATTCTTTAGGTGGGACATAGAAACTTGATTTTAAAGCAGCTGTTGAGTTTACAGTCAGACATCTGGCAAAGGAGCAATTAAAGCAAATCATTTGTAACAACTGGAATAATAAACAATTTCAATAAAAAAGCAGACCAAGCGGTATGCTAATCTAAGGAGTGGAATACATCTATTCTGCATGATTTTAATAAACCAACCATTTACAAGCTCTTGGCTTTAATTTTAAATAAAATGAGTTGTACTTAGCTGATGCATAAGACAGCTTGCCACTCCAGTTTGTTTCTGTTTGTTACAAATAGTGTAAATTTATCTGTAATTAAAAGGCATTGTTGAAGTCTAATTTCCATTTTTAATTTTCACTCCTGCCTGTACAAGGAGAATAAATGCTTTATTCTACAAAGATCCGACTACAGTAAACATACAACCAAACTCGTAAGACATCATACATTTACTGGATGCATAAAAGGTAATAATAAGTAATTGTGCATGTGAAAATTAAGATTGATTAAGCCAAGACAACAAAATCAATGTTTATATATATACTTTTCTCTCTTTCAGCCAGGGGGTCACTGATATTATTTAAAATGCATTTGCTTGTCCAGTTTCACAGGATAGTTTGATGTTAAATACTGTACAGCATTTAAATGACAATTTTGCTGATAATCTGAAGCTACTTCGGTCCAATAAAACTGTCTTTAAGATGGTGATAACAATCGGATTTTGTTTTCCAGAATTGTCACCTCAGTTTGATGGAGCTTGTTGTTTGATTTACTAAGAATTAGAGCTGCATTTGTACAAATAAAACCAAAACACAGCCATGGGGAAGGAGAAAAATGAAAAAGCAAAACAGAAAAAGAATCTTTTTTTTTTAGATGCTGTGAGGCATGCCTAGAAAAGCAAATAATCAAGTTGTAAATATCCGGACAGTTAGGCACTGTAGGGGGTACGACGAGGACACACTGTAATTATGAAGCTGAGGGGGTGGCGGGCTGTTTGTACTGCTCAACATTGTGGTGCAAGTACGGCAGTGAAATCATTCAGACACCAAATCTTTATACTGTAGAAATATGCAAGGTCAGATCGGTTGATAATAAAGAAGGGAAGTTGGACAAATACACACGCACACTTATAAAACCAGAATTTTAAAAAAGATAAATTGGAAGGGATCCATGCAACTGTTTAAGTTGAGAAAAAAAAAGTTAACTATGACATTTGAAATCCAAACAAGGCAGAAAAGTGCAGCAGGAAGATTCCTTCCACAATAAAAGCATGTATAATCATCATTGTCGAGCAGTAGGTGCTGCTGTCGGGTCATGGTAATCCTCAGAGACTCAAATCAAGGCAACCGGCATCCATCCACAAGGCTTCGACATACAAACTCCCCACCAGTGGTCTTGAAATGACTTAGTCCTCCAGATGGAAGGTGAAACATCTGTAAGAACGTTGCAGGACGTCGTGATGTGATTTTAGCTTCAGTATTTCAGAGTTAAAACATGTCTGTTATCAGAGTGAAGAGTGTAACGTTTTATTCCATCTTGAGTGAAGATGGGGAAATTGTTCACAGCATAATTGCAAATAATGTTAGCGCGGAACTCAAAATAGTCAAAAGTCAAAATAATTTTCTTTGTTTTTTTTGTTTTTTTTAAAAGACCCAAAAATCTAATTCTGCTTTTGTCATAGTGTCAGTTGAGTCCCTGCAGACAAAGTTTGCCACACATTTTGTAGTCGGCTTGTACGGACTTATAACAAGGTGGTCACAGCTTTTTTTATACAATTTCTATACACTGAAAAAGTTAGCATTGCTTCATTTCTGCCTGGATGGACCCTATCCATGCTGTCACTTGTGTGGAATGGCAAAATCTCCCCAGAAGTCATTTATTCTAACAAGAGTCAGCTGGCCGAGTGCTAGTATTAATTGCCATTTTGCTGCAAACACATCAACTGTTTGGTCCCTAATAAAAGCAAATCAACAGACTTAGCGTTCTTTAATCTCAGAAATGTTCTTTTTAAGGCGGCAAGATTTAACTCCACTAACCCACTCCTTTTTTCTTTCTAATTTAAGACATATTCATATTTTTCCTCATTCTAAAAGCTAGCCATGTAAGAGGTCTAACACACACGCTTTCCTCACCTCTCCCCATACGTAACTTTGCACACCACAGCCCAGCTCTCACCGCAGCGTTTCGGCCATTTTGAGCCCGACGTGTCAAAGGTGTTTGTGTGTGTTTACGTGTGCGCATACGTGCACTCGTGCACATTGTGTCGGTGTGTGAAAGCGTGCTCTTGCAGACAGAATGGACCCCTTATCCAATTTGTACTGGTCAGTAGTGTGAAATGGTGGTAGGTCAGGCAGGCAGTGTGCATGTGTGTGAAGACTGTGGTGGTCCAGCGTGCTTTCATCTACAGCAAAGAAAGACCAGTTTGCTCACTCACACAAAAAAAAAGAAGACGTGATTGTAGTGCAAATGATAAGACGTAAATGTTGTATTGTTGTTGGTGAAGGAATAACGACGTCATGCTGGCATCTCTGCTGTTCTGTTACAGTCTGAGCTCACACAAACACACATTACACCCAGAAAAAAGACAGACTTTTTCATTAAATTGGTCGTTATTGTATAGTCTACCCCCTACGGATCTGATCCATACAATGACACAGACACACAGCTATTTTCACTGCAATGTTATAATTATCTCTGCTCTGTAATAGTGTGTGTGTGTGTGTGTGTGTGTGTGTGTGTGCAGGCTTTTTTGCAGTGCTTTATTTATTAATTTGAGCATTATAACATGTCACAGCAAATAATTCAAGGAAGCTCTTTCACACAGTTCTTCCATAGGGAGTAAAAATAATTATTGTAAAGTAGTGAAAAAGTTCTAAGGAAGAAGAAATGGAGCTTATATTTAAATACCTCATTGAATCAGCCTTGACGCACTGTAAGCTTTTATCATTGTGTTTTCTTTCTGAAGCTCCGGTCAAATATAATAAATAAAAAGTCTCCTCCAAAGGTAAATAAATAAAAGCAAAGTGAAGCCCAACACTTCAGAGAACCATTTCTGAAGCGTTAATGTCAAAGAAAATCAGTTGTGATCAAACGCCTGGTCAAACGGAAAAAGGTCAGTACGTACAAAACTCATGTAACACACTTGCTTGATGATTCACAATGGCCTTCGCAGCGCCGCCATCATTGTCTACATCCATGATTGTGTGTGTGTCTGTGTGTGTGTCATTTGGTGAGTGAACATAAGTGGGTCTGGGGCGGTATGTTGATGGAAAGGGTGTAAAAATAGAGATATAACAGCCACTCTGAAGCAAAGAGTCGAGGAAGAGGTGGTGGTGGTGAGGGAGGAGGGGTCAGAACACAGCAGCCTTGAGCACCAATTCTTTACTTTAACCGTCCGTCTGTCCATCTCATTTTCTCTCTTTCTTTCTGTCTGACTGTCTCCATGGTTGGAGTAGTTCGATCTGTTCAGCCCACATCAACGAAACAGGGGTTTAAGTGGAGGGCAGCAACGGCGGCCACAAAATTTAACATTTACATTTTCTAAGCATCTACAGAGCAAACCAACTCATCTACAATGCATTTTTTTCATGTTTCCTAACCTATTAGCTAATATCTAAGCTTTTCATCCAGGTTTGTATTGGTATGAAACAATACATGTGCCATTACAGGTTGCATCCTTAACATTTAACATCCAGCTGCTTCAGAGGAAAACATAAGATTGTGTATAACTGCATTTGTAAGACTAAAAACACGTTAAGGCTTTAACCTCCCTCGTCTGTCCACTGGCCGTCGGCCCCCAGAAATGCTGGGAAGTTTGCAGTAACAAGGCACAAAGGCTGATATCACACCACTCGCCTTCCCCCTTCCATCCCTGGCTCCATCCCATCCCTCCTTCCCTGGGGGTGATTTCAGGACCTGCATCCCCATCCCATCTTATCCTTAATTTCGGAATCTGCCCAGAGCATCCTGTCCCTGCCTGCTGGAACTGAGGACAGTCACGCTCCCAGATTAGGGATTTCGGATGCAGCTGTGGTCAGGACAGCAGCTCAGCCCTGCAGCCGGGGATTGTGCTTGGGCAGCGCGGTTCTCATGTACCTCTTCATGTGAGCATATTCATGCACTCTCTGGAGATGTGTTTGACCTCCGCTTGTGTGTGTGTAGCTGGAAAGTCCTCCGCCAGCAAGATCATGTCTTCATCTGCTCTAATTTAGACTTTTGTTATTGGTTTCTTGGTTTTCTGCGTTGATTTCACACGTGGGAACATAAAAGCCATCGTGACCTCTTCGAAGCCAGAAAGAGAAGCAGCGATTTCAAATGAAAAAAAAAAATGAGAGAGCGCAGTGGAAAAAAAGAGAGAGGGCGATACGAGGTGGGGGCTGCAGGCAGCCATCAGCGGCCTTTGCGAAGGGGCCTCCGGTGTGCATGGGTCTGGCTACCCCCTCTATGGGGCCCCGATCGATACAAACTCAGAGCAATAAAGCTTTCCCCCTGTCATCTCCACAGAATACAAAGCAGAGCGGGGGGGAAAGGGGAGGGAGGTGAGGGGGAGGTTGGGTGAGGAGGTAGCAAGGGATGAGGTGGTGGGGAGCTGTTCCGCTAGCCACACCAATTTCCTAACCTTCCTTTTCACCTCCCTCCTCTTTTCTCTTTCCAGTTTCCAACCCAAAACCACAAACCTCCTCACCCTCCGCCCCATCTTTTTCTTTTTCTCCCTCAATTCAACTGACAAGCTGCTTGTATTTTATAATTAATGCTGTTTGAATAAATATGCTTAATAATTCATCCTTGTTATTTAAGGAGAGATTGATGGATTGACTGAGGGAAAGTGTAAGAGAGGAACGGAGCAAAGATCAGATCTGTGGAAAGGACAGGGAGAGGAAGTGAACGCAGCACTCTCTGAAGAAGCAGAGGGGTTGAAATAGAAAGATGGGGGTGCTGCTAACAGAGAATGGGAATGGGGTGATGGCCATGGACGATGGGGGAAGGGAGTGGAGGTATTACTCTGAGCCAGAGATGGATGTGTCGATGGAAAGATGTGAGGTGCGAGGGAGGTGGGGAAAATAAAGAGGGGATGAAGGGAGGGGGGATATTTAACAGGACAGGAAAGGAGAGGACAGGAAGGGGTAAAGAGGTCAAATAAGTGCTCTGTTTAATTGGGAGCCAATTTAAGTCGGGGCCAATCGATAAACCTGTAAACCCAGCCATCTAATGGCTCGCAGCACGCACTGTAGATCACCCAACATCCACAGCTGAAGGAGAGGACGGTGGGCGCCACACACCTTTATTCATTCATTCATTTCTTTTTAGGGCAAACTACCAAACCTCATGTTCTCTTGTGCTTAAGAAGAAAGGGGAAAAAAAAGATCCTGAATCAAAAGTACAAATATCTGCTGTTCATCACGATGACACAAAAAAGGAAGGGAGGGGGGACTTTAGTGGGTTTTATTATTTCAGATGCAGTCCTGGGATTTTCAGCCTGAATCCAAACAGTCTGAACATAAATATCCTGCGGTCACATGACAACCTCATAACTCCAAATAGAAGGATAATATGATCTCGTATCCGCACGGAGAAAAACTCTCATTGGACTTATGAGGTCCTTTCCACATCAGAGCAGTGGTCAAGCAGGAGTTCAACTCCAGGAGCAACTTCAAAGTCTTGGACCCTTCTTTTTAAGTGCTCATTTGCATTTTATTAACTTTTTTTTTAAGCTGTTAAACTCTAAAATTGATATTCTGGAACAGACCCAAAGTACTTTCAGAGCACCTTTACTCAAATTGAATCTATTTTTGAGGTGGGACTTTTCTATTTCTTTCATTTTATGAGGAATTATCCAAATTTTACACCTCGATTTTCTTCAGGAATCAGAGCGTGCACCCCTGAAGGCAGTTTCTAGGACTTCATCAAGACCTTTTCTTTCTCCAAACTCCCAAGTTTCATTTTTTCTGGTCATCTTTCTGTCCACCCTGTCATTTCATTTTGTCATTTACTCTGTTGCACACAATCTGCCCCCTCCCTTCTCATCCAATCACTCACACACAAACCATCAAGGCGAGGCTGTGTGTCTTTGTTAGTCCGATTGTCACCACCTTCTCCTTCCTGCTGTTTCCTGTGAGGATGCTCTGCTCACTTTGTTACATCCATTTCATTCATTTTCCACACTTTTTATGTCTAATTGCATTCCTGCTTTTTTTTTCCTGTGTGTTTAATATCTTTCGTTTCTTGTTGTTCATTTATTTCTTTCCCACCTCCCTCCATTTATCCTTTCACTCATGCCTCTTTTTTTGTTTTATGCTCTGTTTTTTCTCCTAATTCTCTTTTCAGCAGGCCTCATTATTTTTTCCACCCTCAGCCATCATCCCTAGATCCCATTTTCTTTTCTTGTTTATCGTGTTATTTTTTTTAATCTTCTTATTGTTTTTGCACCTTCCTCTTGTGACTCTTCCCCACCGTCCCATCTCCATCATTGCCTCTGTTCTCTCCATCACCCCCTGCGATTTTCTGCCCCTTCACTCTCCTCATTTTCTCTCTTTGTAACCCCCTCTGTCACATCTCTTTTACTCCATTATCCTCAAAATTCCCAAAATTTGCAGCTCCTGCTTGTTACCTTCATCCCTCCTGCTAATTTGTTTCCATCCCAATTCCCCTCCCCTCCTTACCCACGCACTTCGTGCCTCCATCTTCACACCCCCAAGCAGGGATTCTGGGAAAGAAAGTAACACGCAGTGGCCATTTCCTCCTTCCCCTTGTCCACCCTCCCTTTATTTCTCTGTTTTCATCCCTCCATCCCTGTGTTGTGTTCCTTGGGGAGGGCAGTAATAATGGTGGAGAGAAGGAGGGCGATGCGATTATTGTCTTGTCGGGAGTCAGAGGAATCGATCGGCGCAGAAATATGTGGTGCGAGAAAGAGGTACTGTATCGGATATAATAAACACTCTGGAGACATATTCGGAAAGTGCTCGCCCCGGTGCACGTTCACACTCATGCATTCACCTGCGCACACATGCAACGTACATGGAAACATCACACAGATGCAGCTCTTTTCCAGTTGTGCATAAAGTCAAAGGAATGCCCACATGAATCACCAACAAAGCATCATCAGTGCGCAGCATTACTCATTTAACTCTCTGGCAGCCTCCTCAGCATGCAGGTGTACTGTAGATGCATGTACTGAGGAGGTGGAAGGAGTCGATATTCATGTATAAAAACAGTCCTCAACTCTTCAGCAAGAGTCTAGATATGTATCAGCAGAGCCTGAGTGGGAGTCCTGAAATTGAATTTTTGGATGTGATATTCACATGGATCCTGAATATATTAGTCTTTTTTTAGAAAGTCTGAAAGACTGCATTATCTGAGGAATAAACTTCATCCTTGAACTGTCCTGAATTCTTGAAATCTATTCATTGGACAGTTATTTTGAATAACCTTACAAAGATCTATTCTTTTGCCCTTTTCTGATCTGATGCTGAACACCAGCCTAAAAAAAAAAAAAATCCTGTGACGTTCACCGTTGAGACAAGGAGAGCAATGCAGACATCAGCATGCAGGACTTTGTTTACCTCACACCGACAGCTACAGGCAGGGAAACATGTTTATTCTTAATGATTAACGCTCTCATAGGTACACACAAAACATGTGAACAGTAGCTCACATAGACACTAATGTGGTCACACACATACATTCACACACAGTGATCTTTCATTGCTGTTGCCTGGCAACGGGGCTGTGTGTCCTGTATTAGCAGAGTGCTGTCCAGCGGCGCCCTGACCGCTGAGGCTGACCACTGCTAGAGGAGAGGAGGAGGAAGAGGGAGATATAGAAAGGATGGAGAGACTGTGTTTAAAAAGAAAAGTAAAAGAGAGAGCACAAAGTTACCGTAGAGGGAGTCACAAACCATAGTTTTAATGATACAAATGTTTCCCTGAGACAGAAATAATGTGGTTTTGTAAAGTACTGAGACAGACAGGTGGCCTGCGGTCAGACAGGCAGAGACAAATTCAAGACAGAGAGAAGCATCCCTTTAAAGATGACTAAATACCAACGTAGCTGCAGAAACTGTGGGCATGCGTGAAGATCTATTTTGGTTAGGTGTCCCGTTCAGAAATGACGTATATTGAAAAGCTCGGAAACACAGTACAAAGATCTTTGTCTCATTTAAAAAACTACCACCCATGATGATTTTTTCCCCCCCCATTTGTATTGTGAAGAGTTGTGGATATTTAGTTACTAAACAAAAAAGTGAGAGCCTCTCATTAGAAAAGTACTTGAAATTCTTGAAAAAGTAGTGTTTTTTTCACCTCTTAACAACTCAGGGGCGGCACAGTGGCTTAGTGGTTAGCACTGCTGCAAACCAGTTTTCTGGTTCAAATCCCAGTTGAGGGCCGCGTGGAGTTTGCATGTTCTATCCGTGCTAGTGTGGGTTTTTTCCAGTTACTGCATTTTCCTCCTAATTCATTATTATGTAAGTGAGGTAAATTATGAGTGTGTGTGATCATGTGTGGATGTCAGGTCACCTGTCCCGGATGTAGCCCTGCGTTTTGCCCAAAAACAGCTATTATAGGCTCCAACAGAACAGGAGAAATGGCTATAGATAATTGATGGAACGGTGAGGAGCTTTAAAATTCCTGTGGTTGTGAAAAATATATTATTCTATTTGAGAAGGATCACATTATTGGTCTGCATCACGAAGAAAAAAATATAGGGATTGTTAAAACTACTCATTATTAAAACCTGGCAGGATAGTGATGAAACGTCTTCTTCAGGGGTCATCACAGCAGCGCACGTTTCAACCTTCCCCTATCTCCCTCCATCATCTTCCAGAGAAAAATGTGGTCGGTAAAATAAATCTTAAATGATTGGAGTTCATGTTAGAAATCCAATCAAAGGAAATGGATTTTAGAACTGACAACTGTGTTTAATAGTGATGGTTTCCACACATGCACACACAATGTGAGGAATAATGATACAGTGAGAATAATGGGGGGGCTTGGGTTTGCTAGGAATGACAAGGACTAGGCTTTGGAGCAACAGAAAAAGGTCATGTGGTCTGAATAGCTCAGATATACCTGGTCCTAGAGCGATAGGTGCATTAGGTAAAGTGATGCAGATGTCATGCCAAGTGCAGTGAGAACCTGTGGGGGTAGTGTCATGATCTGGGGTTGTTTCAGTTGGGCAGGTTTAGGTTCTGCACAGAGACTTCAGTAATAACTGAATTCAGCTCTTTAATGTTTGATTTTTAAGCTAGAAGATAAAAAGTGATGCAAGTGGATGGACTTATTTTGTGACAGAGGCTGAGACTGAGATGAGATGTCTGAAGCTGAACTTGATAGAGAGAGGTGAAAATGAAAATAAGGTGACGTAAAGATGTAGAAAGGTTTCGTTAGGAAGAGGGAAATTATTAGGGAGAGAGAAGAGGAACAATGAGAGGGATCAGAATAAACTAAAGATGGAGTGAGTGGATGAAAAGGCAAGGAAGAAGGGATGCTAGGAGGCAGTATAAACCTGCTGAACTGAGCTCTGATTATGCAGCTCAATGGATGGCAAGTTTGCAAGTCCTCCAAGGCTGTAGTCTCTTTGCAAGTAAATAGTGCTCACTAATTATCGTAAACACAAAGTTTTCATTGACATGACCTAGGATTGATACATTCTGTTCTCATTAAGTCAAATAAATGTCCATGAGTCCATTTAAAATGAGGAAAATGTGTGAATCCCTCTTTTCTTGGAGGACATGAATGCTGGACAACAGTGGACCAACTGACTGTTAACACATTTGCACTTCTTATGTTTAAAAAAAAAATCACCTGAAGAGAAAATAATTTGAATCAAAGTCCCTGTTTCTTAAAAATCCAGCATTAATCTTTCAGTGTTATGAAGACAAGGTCAGACTGATGGTAGGAACTAAACCTCTTGGTGTGTTTGCAAGGATTAGCTGCTTTCCCACCGCCGAGCCAAAGCCAACCAAACTGAGTTTGTCATTTCCAGTGTTTAACAGAGCCCAACCATGCCAGCCTGGCCCCTGATCTCTGGTTTCTTTTTTCTGTGCAGCCAAGCAGGGCTCATTCTGTGTATTAGCTTAGCATTTCCCACACAATCGCCTCCATTGTGACAACACTGGATTTTGACCCCTTATAGCTAAGTTTTGAAAAGCGCTGCTGCTACAAAAGCTGTATTATACATTACTATCATGCTTCTAATGTTATGGAAAGAGTTCTGAAGACACTCATGTGATGCTTAAAAAGGTTTTTTTTTTTCTTCAGAATAACTCATTGATCCAAACATTTACAGCTGAACCACCTAAGAGTCGGGGGCATCTTAATCTCTCCAGATCTCCATTCATTGAAAGAGAAGGCTTCATGTCTGCTGGATACGAGCGATTTCTTGTGCAGTTGCGTTTCTTCCTCTTTTTTTCTCACTTGGAGGCATGTACATTAAAGCCACAATCGAGGTGGATGCAACCTTGTATGTAACCTTGCTGGGGGTTTTTTTGTTTGTTTGTTTTTTTAAAGCATCAACATAAAGAACAAGTTTAACCTGTTAATCTCAGGAAATGACAGTAGCTCTGCTCTCAACCTCTTCCACCTCCATACCAGCCCGTTTCCTGCTGTTCCCAATAATCAGACAGCGAGGGATCATAAATAAGTAGTAAACCTGCGCCAGCCTCCACCAGTTTCTCTTCTGTGGTTTTTGAAAAGGACACGTTTTCTCATGCTCCATTCTGATTTTACCAATAATGTAACAAACGTGAGGAAAAGCTCTCCATGATGCATGAAGCTCAGAAGAGAACGGCGTCTACTTTGACAGGATAACGTCCTTGTGATAGACAGACAGATTTGCGTAAAGCTGAGGAAAGCTCAAGTTTGTGACGCCTTGCCTTCCCAAGATCCCTTGCATAGGTGATGAACACACCTCCTCTCTTCCCATAGAAAAACGATGCACGCAATATGATTTGTCTTTTTTCAAAGATTTAAAAATTTCAGAACCACAGATGGATTTTAGGGAATTAATAACTGCACTTGATTTTCATAGCTTTATTTTTCAAAACTCACACTGTAATTTTTAATTATGATTTTGTTTTACATATTATTTTTCACATTATTAAAATTATTTGAGATTTTGCATTTAAACTGCAAAATCAAATTAAACTGACTCCAGCTTCCTAACTTTGAAAATTGTCTCTCTCATCATTATAAATCATTATATAGAGGCCTTTTTTAAAAAAGTTTTCACAAAGTTTTAATTTAAATTCTAATCACACAAAAACTTCCATCTTAAATTTGTAGTTTACTTATTTTATTTGCACCTTTTTTCGTCTCACTAACATTTCTTGCATTCCAATAAATTTTCAAACCCAAAATGTATTTTTTTTTTTTCACTTCTGCAGTTATTTTCTGCATTCTGGCAATTTATTAATTTTTTTATTGTAGACCATCATTGTATCAAAGGCCTGACTTCTGATGGTCACATTTTCAAAAAGTTTCATTTCAGAGATTTAAATTGTTGAATATTTTTTGTATCCGACACAAAAAAGTAAATAAAGTGAGGACGAACAGAGCGAAGACATTTAAGTTCAAATCTAATTTTTCCATTACGTATATGGATTTACATGCTTCTGTGTCCACAGCAGTTGCAGATTTGCTTGTTGGTGTGTTTGTGACAGGTGGAAAACGCAGGCAGCTTCTGTGTGCGAGCGCATGTGTTTAAGTGTGATTGCGACGTAGCTGAGACCATGTGCCTGACCTTTGACACCCACACGCCAAACAGCACCAAAACCCACCCCATCAAACACACACATGTACACATGAACCCACGCGCCGTCTGTCACTGGCCCCTGACAGGCGTGACCAAGGCGGGGTGGGTGGGCAAAAAGGAGAGGGGGAGTTTAGGACCCCTCCGGCCATCCCACCCCTCCTCCCCGTTCCCTTTCCTCACTTATTCCACATTTTGTAATGCTCCGACAGTGACCCCCCCCAACACGCAGCCCTGCTGGCCATGTCAGCGCCACAAGACAGATACATCATCTGCCCAGTGGCCTCACGCGCCCTTTCAGTGTCGCTGTGGGAGGGGGGCTACCATGCATCTGGTCAATTCTGGCAACAATTAATAAAACAGAACAATATCAAAAATAAAGCCAACCTGTTCATTGATGTGTGCTGGATGGGTATCTGTGACATTTGGGATGTGGCATGTTGGACTTGCAAGCACACATGAGGTGGAAGGTTTAGACGGAGGGGGTGGGGGTTGAAAGGCTCCATGGCCAGAGGGGTTAGGGGCAGTTGAGGCGTTATGGAGGAGAAGAGATAGACGGGGGAGGATGATGAAATGAATTTATTGGGCTCTCTCTTCAAATGTTGAGAGGATGAAGGAGCTTGAAATGCTTAAGTGTGTGTGTGTGTTTTAAATGGGTTGTATTGCATTTTACTCCTAAGTTTGAATGTTTGAGTCAATATCTTGGCAAATTTTATTTTTAAATGGCGTGCTCCTGAAGGTTTATTGTGCACCAGCGCTGGTGATAGTTGTGACAGTAATGAGCATATTAATGCGCACAGTCATGGTACCATCAGAAGTTTTTTTTTTTGTTTGTTTGTTTTTTTAAGCTGTAAAACAGTTGTGACAGCAGCAACAATTTATCTCCTCATTAAAACATACAACATTTTTGATTTTAAAATATTCTATGCATGTATTAAAGATGAACTGATTAAATATAGAGGGGATGTTTCACTTTTGCATTGGAAATACTTAAATTCCCTCTGAGTCTCACGTTTGAGGCTGTATCTACATTTCAGAATTTTAATTTCCTCATCTACTGTCTCATTAATAGTTTTCCCCTTCAGAGCTACTCACCCTTACCTTTTTATTGTTTTTTGTTTGTTTGTTTTTTTATCTTTTTAATTTATGCCTTCTACACAAGATGACTTTTGGATGCCAAATTTCCTGTATGCAGCGCTTGAAACACACACGGGACACTCCTGCTGGTCGTGACTGAGACAGTGCTGCCACCACCTGGTTCCAGAGTGCAACTGCAGACTCTCTCTGACCCCCGAAACCCTCTGACATTTAGCACAAAACAAAATGTGCTGAGAGTTACTTTATACTTATACTGACAAAACACTGCTCCCAAGTTCTTGTAATGTAATTTTGGTGCAAAATCACCATGAAGGTTGAGGATTTACACTGATATGCTTTATTCTGCTGGTGGAGAAGTGTGTAATACAGCGAAGATCTGTTTTCAATGCCCAAAAGATTCATTTTTGATCCTCCAGTCTTTTACTGTTACCTCACTGCTGCCTCAGAAATCTCTATATCCTTTTTTTTCCTTGCTTTCCTCTGTCTTTCTTTGTCCTGCTCATTACCGGGCCGACCCCACCTCCCTCGTTGGCTTCCATCTCGTCTCCCCACACCTTGAACCTCTTTCTGACCCTGATGATGAGATTACCACACGTGCAAACACACACAACACTCACACTGGGCTTACATACAATTTCCTTCTTTTGTTATTCACATATTCATCCCTCCCTGCTGTCACATCTTCCACATTATATCATACAGAAACTGTGCACTTTTCGTGTTTCTTTGCATGGCAGCAAGTCAGCAGGATATCTCTGTAACAAAGACGAAGAGCAGCAGGACGGAGGATACTAGCGGGCGGTTTATGAGGTGTTCTTTGATTATTTTCACTCGCCTGCTCTCCTGTAAGACACATGAACCTCGCACCAAAGACAGAATGTGTGCAATAAATCACATAGAGCTCAAATTTTATACTCGTTCTCACCGTGTCGCTGCTGAACTGCATGCCCTCCGGTTGAGCCTCCATCATACACCGAATTAGCCGTTTATTGCAAAAGTCCTGAGTGTGAGATAAGAATGAGCTTTAAAAGCACAAGACAGACAGAAGTTCAGAGCAAAGTTGTGAAGATTTTGAGGGGGGGAGTGTTTCCTCCAAAATGCTGGTGCTGACTAATGTCTGATGCTCGGGTAAGCAGTTCTTCCTGGACCAATTACTGCTGCAGTCCAGATGTGACCACAAATGGCACATATTCATCTGTTCATTCCATTTTCAAATCAGAACCAAAGCCCAAAAAAATAGATCCATTGTTCTTAAACTGAATGTTGTGTCAGAGCACATACATTTTCCTTTTCTTATTGCAACACAGTAATTTGTAACCCACCCCTCCCCAGTCCTGTAGGTTTGTAGCTCTGTTTTTTCTGCCATCGACTTGTGATTTTTGCGGAATTTCACGTGTACCTGACTGGTGTGTGCTTGTGTGTGTTTCCTGCAGATATCAAGATGTCCAAAGCATCAGGGGAGGAGAAGCCTGCAGCTGACTACCCAGGGGACAGCTCAGGTACAAAATACACAAATACAAATGGTCACATTACTTTCAGTCATGTTCAGCAGGTATTCTGAATATTTTTCTTTTTTATCAGCCATGAACATGATTTTATTTTTGAGAGCAGAGATGTTCCGTCTTTCTTACATGTGCAGTAGTATAACATGTCCATTCATGCACATACACTGTGTAATAAAGCGTTTGTGTCCCTCTGATTCTCAGACTCTGACAGAAACAGCCCTGATGAGCAGGTTGGTAATTTACTTATTTGACTCACAGAGTTTTATTCATTACTTCTTCTGCAATCACTGTGCTCGAAAAGATAAAGAAATAATCGTAGCTCTTTTGGATATAAGGTTGCACATATCTGGACATAATTTAAATAAAATTAAATAAAATTTATATCAGGTTTTATGGGATAAATACATTTACAAATATATTCCTGTTAGGAGAAGAGAGCATCTACCTCTCAAAAACTGTAGTGCTTTCATGTGCTGGTTATTCCTTGTTAAACAGCACATTGTCTCCTTATTAACTGCTTCTGAACATATATATAATATGCAATATTGTAAATATGCAATAGACATGACGTTAGATCTTCTTTTACCTCTGGTCTAAAGGATATAATTCCAGAAGTCTTGTTCAGTTGTTCCTTTGCAAACTAATCTGTGCTGTCATGTTCTTTTAAAGAGAAGATGCTTTGTCCTGGCAAACAAGTCTTATTTGTCCAGCTTTTTCTAATTGTATGGTCAAAAACTTTATCATGCTGAGCACCGTAGAGCCTGAGACGTAGTGCTTAGGTTTTTGTTTGTTCTTCATATTTTTTCTAAGTATTGCACAGGCTTACCTTTGGGTAAATTTTAATTTATTTATTTATTTTATGCTTTTTCACTTCTGCTTAGTCTATCCCACTGTTAAGTGATGAACTCTATCTTGTTTGGATATGGTCTTAAACCCTTTGCAGATTGATGGGCACCAACACTTGCCTTTCTAAGATATATTGCTGATGTCTTTCCTCCTTGGCATTATGTCAATACGTGATTGTTCCAAACCAGCAAATTCGGAAAACTCAACTTTTATTGCTCAAATGATACTCATGTATGCTGTTTATCAATTTTTAAGTGAGCAGCACCTGGCTGGTGCTTAAACTCTTAATACCTACAGAAACAGAAAGTTGTTGTTTGAAAGTGTGTGATTTTTTTTTTTTTCTTTTTTCATTTCTACAGATCCAGACAATGAATACCAGCCCGTACAGCCTCTCGCCTACACCAGCTGGCAGCAAGGTGAGCCAGTTCATACTTGTTGTGAATAAATGTGTGATGTTTTATTCTTTCAATTCAAGCTCATAAACTCAAATAAATGTGCTGGAAATGGCTCCAACAAACACAACAGAACAGTGTATTATTCATGGTCATATCTGGACATGTCAACCCTGCGTCTTGCTGCTATAATTTGATCATAAGCATAAAGAGGCTTTGAGAGTTTGTCTTTAATTTTACATCCATCCATCCATTATCTATAGCCGCCATTTCCTGTTCAGGGTCACGGGGGTCTGCTGGAGCCTATCCCAGCTCACTTCGGGTGAAAGGCAGGGGTCCACCCTGGACAGGTCGCCAGTCCATCGCAGTTAATTTTACATCCATTCAGTATTTGATGTCTATACAAAATCAAAGGGACAGGGCAGCCCTTCAGGATTTCTTCAGACATTTCCTAGCTATACTTTATGATCGTACCCTCTTGCAGGCCAGATAAAATTAACTGGTTGGTCAGATGAGGCTGGTGAGCCTTGAGTTTTACATGTGGTCTAATTGTTTAAACGTCTAGAAAAATATAAGATGACCACACCTTTTCAGATAAATTCAAAAGGAAAAAAAAAAACCTCTGTGTGGATTTCTGAGTATACTTGCAGAAAGACTCTGCCGACAGAAGGAGCGATAAGAGAAAGGACTGCAGTGCTTGTTACCAGCAAATGGTGTAATGGCATGTTACTGTAAAAGAACCCTGGGAATTGAGCAGTTGGGCCTAAGTTTCCATTTGCTTCGTCTACAGAGAGAGTTTACCTGTCAGTGCTGCATGCCGCATCATCTGTGCTGTTGCCAAACAACAAGCACAACACAACAATGTATTATTCATGGTGACATCTGGAGATGTCAGCCCTGCGTCTTGCTGCTATACTTCTAACTTTCCAACAGTTTGCCAACTGATCTTTGATCTTTGATATTTTTTTGTCTACTTGTTCAGGAACTAACAAAGTATTATTAGCAAAGTATTATTATATCATTTTTTAAAAAACACATTATGTGGTTGTGTGTGGGCATCCAACCTTCAAACCGCGTCCACGCCTACATTACTGAGAAAAGTCAGAAAGAAAGAGGGGTGTGAATGAAATGACAGTGATTGACAGATATAAAAAGCACAGTGCAGACTTGATGGACAGGAAATGACAGTGATGTTAGCAGGTAACGACAGCTGCAGGCCAGAGGTCAGACCTTCTCGATCTTTCTGACAAGATAAAAGCCAAGAAGATTGGCCCATCTTTTTGCAAACGCTGTTTGTTTTTTTGTTTTTTTTTATTATAGTCTTGTTTGTTGTTGTTTCCTCTAACTTTTTTTTTTTTTTTAATTTTGTTGGCTCTTGTGGCCTTTATTGAAAGTGGATAGAGAAGGAGGGTAAGACACACTTTAAATGGTCATGACTGGTCAAACTCACGACCTGCCGCATGAGGACTGCGACCTCGTTCATGGGCCACCTACTTTAACCATACGCAGCAGCCTACACAGAGAAATGTATTTTACAGGCATTCCATCTGAGGTTTAACACATGCAGGCTTGTGTTTTACATTCTCACATTGACTACAAGGTTATACAATCCTTGGATGGGGTGGAGCAAGGGCAAAATGTCAAAGAAAGATTGCCGGTGACAGACGACGGCGGCTGGAAGCAGCAGCTCTGAGATCTGAGAGTGATGGAGTGGGAAGTCATGTTCCTCGGATTCCTCTGATGCAGTTCTAAAGATGAATTTGTCTTCACTTTCAGGGAAAGAGTGAAGACGACTCAGAGATGGCTCAAACCACTGCTCCTCCTGCACCTCCTGTTCCTCCCTCCCAGCAGCAACAGCAGACTCAACACCATCACACACAGCTGATGCTTGCTGGCAGTCAGCTGGCAGGGGTGAGAAAACACATGTGCAAAAATGCTAATTGTTGCAAAGATGACCACTGTACATAGAAAATTCAGCACAGTCTGGGACAAGCACATTTTTGTCAACGAACCAGTATTATGTAATAATATTGTATACATAGTACGCAGCACGTCATTTTTTCTCTCTGCTGTTTTACCTAAATTTTATGGGCTGTCCATAGTTTGTGTGGAATCCTGACCCTGTTTTTTTGTTTTGTTTTTTGTCAATTCAGCAGTGTTTATTAATTTGCTTTTTGCTATTAAAAACGGTCAAACTCAGCGTCCAGTCATGAATGAACAGAATGGAAAATATTAATTGTATGTTCAAATGTACATTGAAGAACAAGAAAACTCTTGCGTAAGCTGCAGTTCAAAGCTCCAGAGTTTATTTGTGTCATGTCAAGTAAAAGCCTTTACATTTCCATTTACGTTAAGTGGGTGGCTTTTCTTGCTTGTCCTGCTCTGGCATGCTGTCACTGTCTTCCAACAGTTACACCAACACCTCCGCTCTGAGAATGCTTTCTTTACTCTTTCTTTACTCCCCTCACTTTTGCTGCATTGTCTCCACTCGTCCTCTACCTGCATATTTCTCCTACTTACACTTGTGCTCCTTCATTAACAATCGCCCCCTTCCTTTCTGCATGATTATATCTTCATCTCAATTCTCTTTTTCTCTCTTGCTCCTCGTGTTCTTCCTCCTGCTCTTGCTCACTCCCAGCTTGCCGCTCTGCTCCCGGCCCAGCAGCAGCTGCTCCTCCAACAGGCTCAGGCTCAGCTCTTGGCAGCAGCCGTTCAGCAGTCGAACGCCGCCCATGCCGTGCATGCAGCCCACGCTGCCGCGCAGCAACAGGCCAACCAGCAACAGCAGCAGCAGAACCCATCACAATCCCAGCAGCAGCAGCCAGCAAAGCAGGAGCAAGGGGTCCAAGCTCCTCCTCCACAGCTGACCCTGTCGCAGCCAATCCAGCTCACAGCACAGGTACAATCAATTCCCCTACTACTGATTTTACTCCTTATTTCTCTTGACCAGTTAATTAATTTTAGTCTTAATGGCAGCATTCAGCAAAAATGCTAGTTAAGTTAAATAAAATCTAAATTCAGTTAAAATAGCTCATTGCTGGTGAGATTATCTGTTCATGCAGTTTGATATTTTTACTTGACCAGAAATTTTGTTTCCAGTTTAGATCTGTTTAGACCTTCAAGGCTTTGAAACAAGTTTTTTAAAAAACAGAATTTTAGATCATATGATTTAAAAGGGGGCTTGCAACAGCACAGTAACAAGTGAAAGATGCTGAAAATTAGCCAGTATCAAGAAAATAAACTCTTAAAGTGGATATTAATCTTAGCAGTGTTTTTGTGTTTTTAAGGGGAAAAATCTTTTATGATGTTATTGATGCTTTTATTGCTTTAATAGTAAATGACTAAATTTAAAATATCCTGTGTAATTAAGGCATAAAAGATGTATTCATAATGTTTTTTTTACCATGTACATGGAATCAATAAGTAGATTATATAAAAATCTCATATTTCCAGATCTTAACATTTTAAATTTCGTCTAAAACAGAAGAATTTGTAGTGAACTATCACCTGAAACGGGTTCTTGTTCTTGTTGCAGGACATCCAGCAGTTGTTACAGCTCCAGCAGCTGGTTTTGATGCCAGGTCACCCCCTTCAGTCTCCTGCCCAGTTCCTCCTGCCTCAGCCAGCACAGGCCCAGCAGTCCCAGCAGGGTGAGGAAACCACCACTGGTTTCACACAGTTCATCTGAAGATTTAAAACCTCTAACTGGGCTGCTGCATAGCCCAGTGGTTTAAGCAGGCGGTCTTTGTAGAGAGGCTGTAGTTCGACTGTAGTTCCTGAATTAAGCCCAGGACCCACTAACTGTGGTCATTTTCAGTATTTAATACATGTTTAATATGTGATCATGTCTTGTTTGTTAATTATATAATTGGTCTGGACTAATTCAGTTGATTGATCATCCACTCCTGCATTTCAGGTCCATTACAAAAAAAGAAGACATTAGGGAATTCAGGGCTTGTAATGAGGGAAAAACGCATTATTTCAAACAGGTGATGTCAACATGTGATGTGGAGTATCCATCCATCAGTCAGCCTATCTAATGGGCCATCGCATAATGAAGACATGCGATCAGATGAATCAGTATTTGAGTTCCTGTTTGGAAGAAACGTGCAGTGTTTTGCACTGAATAAAAAAAAAGGAACATACAGACTGTTATTATCAACAAGTCCAAAAGCCCTGCTCCATGTTGGCATGGAGTTGTATCAGTGCTCTCAGTAAAAGTCATTTACCCCTCTGCAATGGCAGCATGAATGCTGGAAAGCAAAGGGAAATTTTAGAACTCAATTTTCTGCCTTAAATACGACATCTTTTCCAAGGAGATCCCTTTGTCAGCACAACAATGCCAAACCAGATTCAGCACATATGTCAAAGTCATGGTTGAGAAAGAAAAGGGTACAAGTGCTGGACTGCTCTGTCTGCTGTCCTGAACTTTTACTAATAGAGAATTGTGTTGTGTGTACTTTGTGCTTAAATATGTGACAACTGTGGCCCTGTACTGTTGTGCTCTTCATCGTTATTCAAATAAGCACATTACAAAATGGAAGCATGATTTAAAAGTCAAGTAAATGCAACTGAATTTTTTTATTCCTAATTTGTATTTTCTGTTATCACATTTTTTTGTGTGTGGTTGCGCTTTTAAAATCTCACTGTTCAGTTGGGTACCTCATTTAAAAAAAAATAAAAAAATAAATCTAATGACTGCTTCTCCTTTCCTAGGCTTGCTCTCAACACCAAATCTGATCCAGCTACCTCAGCAAAGCGCAGGGGGACTGCTGACAAGCCCACCTCGTATGGGACTCCAAGCACAGGTACTAAATCTTTTTTGTGTCTTTATGTGTCCGTGAGCAACAAAAGAAAGAGATGAGGCTTAAAAGGGAGCTTGGTGACAACACAAGTGGATTTTTTTTCCCATGTAAATCAATTTATGCTTACATATTTGAGCCAGTGGGGTTTCTGTCAGGCTTTATCAGATGCATCCATCATCTAGTAGAAAAAGCACACTTGATTTGCCATCATATCTTCAGCTGGAGCAACATAAATAAGATGATATCTGCAGCAACAATCATCATATTTGTCACATGAAGCTGCTTAATAAAACATGTATTCAGACTTTGTTTTTGATGATCGTTATGGTCAAATGAGGTGTTGAATCTTGCAAAATTTACCAACAATATTCTGTATGACATCATGCATTATGCATCCTCACACATCCAAGAGTCTTCATAGATTTATGGCCATGCTGGGGTGAGGTCACATGCAGCATAAACAACAGGTGCGTTTTCTGCTCACAGGAATGAATGTAAATGAGCCAAGGAGCAGCAGATATCAGCATGAAGTTTGCTTCATTAGTTGATTTTCTCAAAGCTTGCACAGTCACATTTTTGACTTTTTTTTATGTGACCTCAGTTGAAGAAAACAAACTTGTTTTCCTTTGTCTGCTCGCTGCCTTTCAGATCTCATTTGTTCAGGAAGTAAAGATCAAATCAGGCTTTTTTATTTTGGGGGGGAGGAGGGGGAGGGTTGCTTTTTTGTTTGTTTTTAATGCAAATTCCAGAATTAAAGATGTATTTTACTTGTTTGGCTTCATTTGCTGAAAATAACAGTGAGGTTACTTTAGTAGAGACACGTGTGCACTTCCTGTCTTGACAGAGGGAGAAGAGCAGTGACGCCGGCAGCAGCAACAGTGGAGGCTCAATAATTGCCAGCGGAAGCAGCGGAGGTGTGGCCTCTGTAGGAGCTACCTCTGCATCCAGTGGCACCCTGGCCTCATCGCTAACCTCTAACCTGACTCCAGGCAGCGGGCAGGGGGCTCACATGAGTGAAGAGCCCAGTGACCTGGAGGAGCTGGAGCAGTTTGCTCGCACCTTCAAACAACGACGCATAAAGCTGGGATTCACGCAGGTAAAACACAGTGATGGCAGCGTTTGACTAGAGGGGAGCATTTCCACATTGAAGTGCATATACATGTATGTGGTGACTGTTTCTCTGTCTCTGTCAGGGCGACGTCGGCGTGGCTATGGGGAAACTGTATGGCAACGACTTCAGCCAGACCACCATCTCACGGTTCGAAGCTCTCAACTTGAGCTTTAAGAACATGTGCAAGCTGAAACCGCTGCTCGAGAAGTGGTTGAGCGACGCAGGTGAGCTCCTAAGAGTTGGCAAAGCAGGCAATGCAGAACAGAGAAATATCATTCAAACCATCAACTCAGAAGGAACGGGCTCATGGTTATCAGTCACCTTAATAACATATCAACAACATTTGATATTTTAATAACCTCCAGGCGCTTCAGTGGGATTAACAGTACCATCAATACATCGACTCACATTGGACAATCCTAATATCTTTTTGGTAACAGATGCCGTTTAAAATCATTATTGTACGTCCTAAATGCTATTGATCACCACACCATGTCCCAAAAATCCTTTGAAATTCTTCTTTGATGGCTGTTATAGGGTTATGACACTTTTCTGACACCAATGTAAATGCAGCTCCATCTTAAGCTGTGCAGCCTCTTCATCAACCAACTCCAAATATAAGTGACATCAGTTTCTGAAACAAGCTTGAGTTAACCTTCTTTGTCAAGTTTATGTTACATAACCATCTGAATGCAAAACCCAGAGTTTCCCTCATTTCAGGCTGAACATGCTATTTATGCAGAAAGGCTGCTTTCTGAAAAAGGTCCCTGTAGTTTTGAGGATCTTTCCTTCTGCTCCCTGACTTCAGAGAGTAAACATTTGTGCCTTAACGCACCAGAGTAGGTTGGAACAAACCTTTTATAACTGGGAAAATCTGACAAGCAGCACATGGCTGAATGTGTTGCACATCAGAAAGGGTTTAGAAGTGGTATACTCAGCACCTCCTGAGAAATAAGTGAGTGTGCTCCATATATGCCTGCGTACAAACACCACTGATCTCTGTTTGATAGTGGAGATGATTTTCCTCCACATGAAAAGCACTCCAGACAAAACTGTAAATACTCCTCTTTTAAACTAGTTGGCATATTTAAGCATTTGCAGATTTAGTCTGGAATTTATACAACTTAGCATTTGTATAGTTTCATTAAGAAGTCATATCATTTCTAATTTCATAGTCATATCTTTTGCATAAAGGATTGTTAATATTTTTCTTTTACATCTTTAAAGGTGGAGATTTTCACTCCAGTAATTTTCACATGAAACAACCTCACCAGTTTTTATTCTTATAGTTATTCCAGATGTAGCTTTTTGTTTTTTTTCATTTGCCATTTATTTTAACATTTTAGTGGCTCCTTATTTAAAAAGGATGTTCTTTAATTTTGATGTTCCAGTGGTTTCCTTCTCTTTCTTTACAACTCACAGGTCATTTTCCTGTTTTGTCAGTGTTTGACTTATTTTTTTTACTCACTTTGTGAGATGGATGTGTTCCTTCATCTCACATGACTCCCTTTCAACTCGCTCTCACGCCTTTTATGCCTTTACGTCTGTTTCCTGTTGCAGAAACGATGGCTGTAGACAGCATGCTGCCCAGCCCCTCCTCCATCTCCTCCCCATTACTGGGCATTGAGGGTTTGCCTGGGCGACGCAGGAAGAAACGCACCAGCATCGAGACCAACGTGCGAGTGGCCCTGGAGCGCAATTTCAGCACGGTAGGAGACAGACTCATCTGCAGACTGCACAGAAACCTGAACTGTGTTCAGGAAAATGGAGCAAAGTCGCCATGAGATGATACTACCCTTCCATGCAAACAAAAGCAGGCTGAAGCTTTCACCTCAAATCACTCCAGTTACCAAGCATCTAACAAATATCAGAACCCTACAGTTTCGGGGGGGGGGTTGTTTTTGTTTTTTTTGGGTTTTTTTTCTGTGCGAGGGTTGCCAGAGTCATTCTCCTTTCTCCTCAGAACCAGAAACCAACGTCAGAGGAGATCCTGCTGATGGCAGAGCAGCTCAACATGGAGAAGGAGGTTATTCGCGTTTGGTTCTGCAACCGCAGGCAGAAGGAGAAACGTATCAACCCATCCAGCAGCACCACCCCTCCCCTGCCCAGCCAGACTTCGCCCATCATAACGCACAAATCCCCCTGCTACAGCCCACACATGGTACCATCCAGCCCAGACACACAAACTCTTGACTGCTTTGCTGCTTAATTGTGCGATTCTTGAAACTGGCCTGATATTTGTTTTGCGATTTCTCTCTTATCTCTGTCTGCCTCCAGATATCGAGTCAGGGTCTGTCCCAGGTCACCACCAGCCTCAGCACAACAGGTGAGCTGTAATTACTTTGCTTCTTGGCTGTGTTTTGGAGCCCAAAGGTTGGTCAGGAGAAGATTAAACTGGTCCCGACATTATTTGGAAGAAGCTGGTGTGTCTGTGTTGTCAGGGTCTTCTGCTGATTTGATGAAACACAAAAAAAATCATCACTTAAAAATGATTTCTGCCAGAGAAATAGAAAACAATGTGAAAGCACCACTCTCATCTCGAGCTGTTTACCTCCATGAGTCGTGACTTGTCCTCGTGATTTATAGACCTGAGCTGTAGTTTGAGCTGTCGCAGGTGTCACAGGTGTCACAGGTGTGACGAATGACCTGACGGGTTTCAAACATGGCAGGAAATTTATTGACCCGATGAGCCGACACTTTCCAGCCTGAAACATCTCTCCAGTCTGAAGCTGAATGGAGATGCTGGAAACGGCTCAGGATCCAGACTGTTGATGAGGATTGTTCATGTTTTGAAATAGGACTGACAAAGGCATCATCTTTCTCCTTCTTCCTGTCAGGCACCAGTTTGTCACCTTCAGCTTCCTGCCCCATGACTCCGGTCAGCGCGGCCGCCATCTCTTCTTCTGCAACTCCACCTCCTCACAGCACAGCCAGCCCAGCTCCCCCCAGCATTGGGTCCACTGGCATCAGTACTGGGTGAGTGTCAGTAACTGGACTTACACTTCACTGTTGGACCCACAGGGGCTGTTCAGTCCCACTGTGTCCTGGTTGATTAGATCACAGATCTTTAGCCACACTAAAGAAAGGTGCGAATGCACTGATGGATCAGGGCTGAACTTAATGTAAAGCATCACAGAGTGAAGAATGTCTTTTGGCTCATTCCATAGATAATTAATGAATACCTGAAATGATTTCCATTGATTCTAAATGCTGAGGCAAAGTACTGACTGGTACCATCAAGAGAGATCACATTTCTCTCGGTAAATCTTTCTTATCACATAGCAGTCCTTTAATGCCTAAGGACTATCTGTTTCAAAGGTCTCAAGTTCCATATGTTCCCACAAGAATGCTAAATTGCTTATTGTTTTCTCAAATATCTTAGACCAGAATGATAAGTGGAGCTTTTAGCTTTCAGGCAGGAGTTTTCAGGAAGACATTTTATAACACTTTCTTCCAAGGTTTTTACCATTTCATGAGGTCTTAATAAAATATCAGTGACATGCTTTGGTGAAAAAAAGCACAGATACAGTATATTAGCTCCCTTTTCAGTCAAGGTTTTACATCTCTGTTCATATCAGCCAGTTTTAGGAGATGGACTTGACCATTAAAGCAGTAAGCAATTATTTTTCTTACTGACTTTTTCTGCTTTTTTGACATTGTTGCAGCGATTGCTAATTACTTTCATCCATGGACAAGATGTTTGCAGATGACATTGCGAGCTGTAGTAGGAAGTAGGGAGCAGGTGAAAGAAAAGGAGATAAGAAAAAGGAATGTAGGTTAGCTTACAGCAAGATGGAATATATGTGTGTAAATGGAACAGAATTAGGTTTGGATGCAGGAAACATAGATGAGGAAGGTACAGATGTTTAGATACCTAGCAGCAAGAGTAAAGGGAAAGGTTTACAAGATGGTAGTGAGACCAGCCCTTCTATATGGCCTAGAGGCGGCAGCACTGACCAAGAGACTGGAAACAGAACCGAGGTGGTAGAGATGTTAAAATTTCCTATGGAAGCAACAAGGATGGACATGATTCAGAAAAAGAGGAACAGCCAGGGTTTAACATCCTGAAGATGCACAAGGTTACATTGAGATGATTTGGGCACATAAAGAGGAGGGATAGAGAATACACTGGCAGAAAGATGATGCAGATGGAGCTGCCAGGCAGAAGAGAGATTTCTGGATGTGGTGAAAGAGGATGTGCAGTTGGTTAGTGTGACAGATGACTGTGGTGACCTCTAAAGGGACCTCTGAGAGAAGCTGCTCTTTATAATGAGGACATGTTTGCAAACATTTCTTCTGAGACTACTAAATGAAACATTTCATTGTCTGAATTATGATACAGTTTAGGTGGCTGGATGCATTGTGCAAAAACACCAGTTAACCAGTTTACTTGTGGGAACACATTTAATACCAGCAAAGAGTACAGGTACTTAAAGCTACACTCATAATGGGATTACTCAGTAGAGTACCGCGTCTGGTATTTGTCTGGTATTTGGTATTTTAAGAATATATGCTATTCAGCCACTGAAAGACTGTCAGACTGCAGTCACACCAGTTTAACTGCAGTTTTATGAACTGACTGACGTCGAGACTCCATAAAATACTAAAAGATTATGAAGCATGAATTAAACCGTCAAATATAAGTGTACATTGTTTAACCTATAATGTGTTTGTGTGGTCCTTCCACATTCCAGGAACACAATGATGGGAGTAAGCACAGGGATGAACCAGGCCCTCATTGGTAGTAATCCCCTAGCTACCATGCAAGGTGTGTGTATGTGTATGTGTGTGCATGCCCCCACCTCCCCAGCCCAGTCTTGTAGCATTCCATTCCTGAAGATCACTTCCCATTTCACCCCCTTCATCCAGTCTGTCCAAAATGAATTTGCTCTCAAAGCCTTAGATGACAGTAGCCGGCAGCCACCCCGGCACACACTCCTCCTCCTCGGCACAAAGTTTTTGAATCATTCGGTATGGTGAAAGATTCAATTTCATTCTCATACAATGGCCTGCCATTATCACTGGCTGACAAGGGGGCCCTTATGGCGAAGCTTAGAAGGCCGGGTCAGCTTACAGTAAACATTTGAACAGACCCAATCTCCTCTCTAACAATGTCAAGACCTGGTGGCTAAATTACTAGTTTTCACTCAAAATTCCCCGTTTGAGTGAGATGATCTGCTGCCAAATCAATTAGGCATCAAAAGTAAACTCAACTTTGAATCCGTCACATGCTCCATCTGCCTATAGCGCCAATCCACAGCTTTTTCCCCTCATGCTGTTTGGCGTCATTCAGAGGTTGCGTCCTCCAGGCCATGTGTTGATGAGAAGGATACAGTCTGTTATGGAAACTGCAGCTCTGGCAGACTCTGATGGGGTCTTTGGGTGAGAAAGGGAATAAAGAGAAGCCTCAGTTAAAGATGGCTGAAATGAAGTATTTACCAAAGAGGATTGCTGGTTTGGCTCCCTCTGGGGCCACACATGCCCTGAATGTTTGCACCCATGAGGCAGCACGGTGATAGATAAAAGAGTTTCACCGGAATTCGAAAGTTGGTGTCTCTCTGTTTGAGCAAGGTCTTTGAGTTTCAGCTGGTTGCTGCAGAAAGACTTGAAACATTATCTTAGTGCATGGTTACCAAGTGATGTCAGAGCCTTTGAAAGCATGTTATATTTGATATGAAGCGTTTAATCTATGAATTCTTCTATAGAGAGTCAACTGAAAAATACAGAAAGCAGTCCAATTCACACCTTCATAAGCAGCTTGCTCTCTGATCATGCATGTATCATGATCAACACTCATCTTCATCCTTCTTTCATTTGTCTCCATTTTAACATGAATATTCATCACTCCTAAATGTAAACAGAAATCATAAATCTAAGTTAACGCTAACAACTAAAATCATACACTGCCTGGCCAAAAAAAGTCACACATTCTAATCTTTTGTTGTCTAGATTTAATTACAGCTATTGTGCCTTTATTTCGTAAAGCTTATTCAGCATAACGTTATGTTATCTAAGTAACGCTGTTTCTCCAAGGTCTTGCATTGATGATGGGAGATTATAATGGCGACAATTCAGAGCTCAATGTAAATGTGAATCAAAACCCACAATTCAAAACCCTCAAAATACCAAAATCTAAGAATCTCTAACCAAGAAATCAAAATCTGTAAGAATTCAGTTATCTTTCTCAGCTGAATATTTCTTTACTCGCTGTCTTTTTAAAAACTGTCTCTGTTTGCAAATTGTATTTCTCGGTCGCGGTTTTCTTTTTGAGGTTGCAAATGTGTGTCAAATCAGTGCCATGTCAATCAACAGCCAAGGAGGCGGGGCATAGCTGAGATCTAGTAGCTCATTGGCTGAATGACTGAGCAATTTATACATCGACATCAAAGCACCAGACTTCTGCTGATCGTTACTCTCTCAGCGAGTACACAGGATGAATCTTCTAACGTGGTTGTTAAAGGAAACCCAAGCTGCCATTTAGGGTTAATAAGTTTCTGGTGGTAGAAACATGTTCAGCGCTATTCTCCCATTTGCTCAGATAAATCCAGGTGATCTTTTCTGGCCGTGCAGGTAGTTTTGATTTTGTGTGCAGATTCTGTATCTGTCTGTCTACACTTCTTATGTTTTGCACCCGCAAAGATGTTTATTTATTTTCATTTAAATGATTAAATGATCTCTGTTCGTTAATGTATCTTTGTCAAACTTGCAAACGTCTCTGTCATCCTCATCATCCTCATTTCCACCGTTGAGTGTCAAGTCTTCCGTGTGGCTGCTGTTCTTGATCTGGTCACTGACTATCTCTTATTTCTCTCCTGTTCTCTTCTATCATTCCTTCCTCTGAATTTTCTCCTTATCCTGCTTTTCTCTCCACCCATAACTCCATCTTCCGCATCTACTAGCGCTGGCAGCCAGTGGTGGTCAGCTGCCCATCTCCGGCCTCGAGGGTGGACCGGGTCACATGCTTCTGGGCGGACCTGGTGGTCCCGCTGTCCCACCGTCCCTTCGTCCCTCTCTGTTTCTCAACCGCCCCGGCCTCCTCCCAATGGTGACCGGTTCTGTGGCGACAGCCTCCACGCCTGCCATGGGACTGGTCAGCAGCAGCAGGGGTGGGTGTGTCCCGAGGCCCTCCTTCTGCCAGTCTCCGCCCAGCGGCACCAGCAACCTCATGAGCCCAACGTCGTGCCCAGAGGAGTCCGCGTCCCCCTGTTCTAGTCCCGCCTCTTTCTGTTCCTTCAGTGAAGCTTCGCCTCCCCCCTTGGGAGGGCCCATGGCCGAGTGATCACTGACCGACAGCCAAGGTATCCTACCAAAGCTGGATGAGGAGGAGGAAGAAGAGGAAGAAGAGCATTAGAGGAGCTTTAAAAATCTAAATCTACAACCTCGCCTTTCAACCAAAGCCATCTCTCTGTCTGATCCATCTCTGGTTTTCTCTCTGCGTCTCTCCCCACCAAAGTCTTCTGAAGCCAAAAATATACACAGACGGATGCGGGGAGGAAACACAGAGAGAGAAAGAATGGAGTGGATAGAGAGAACTGCAGAATGAAGGAGGGGAATCTGAAACCAAATAATGAGAGGTCGCACTGAGGAGCGTTTTTGCTTGTCATCAGGAAAACGAATGTCACGCTTTTTTAAAGGCTGGAGTTAAATAATAAGTTATTGAGGGCAGGGACGAGAACTGAAACTGTGTGTGAGGAATGGGAGGTGAAGAAAAGACTTGTTCAACAAGCCCAGAAGGTTAAAATCGTCAAAGAGAAACACACATGCAAAGATGTAAACCAAAATCTCCAAATACCAAAAAACTGAAAACCAAAAAAAAGACAAAAAAACAACAAACGGAGAGAAAAGCTTTAGTTTAAAAAGACTTTTGCATTCTGATCTGAACCAGATCACTGTAATGCTTCATCCTTCATCATGTCAAACATTTTTCATTTCACTCAGGATTTACTTTTCCATTTTCAGTTGAAGATTTACAAAACATCTATTTTTCTATTACTTTGTACGTTTTTGTCGTCTTTTCAAGTATTTCGCAGCTGATCCCACGTGCAGGATATCTACCTCCCAGTCTCTTTACAGCTTTACAGCGATCAGCCCGCCTTACATGACAACAGACACTGTTAGTTTTAATGAGCCTGGAGTAACCCACAGGTGGGGCTTTTACCACTATAATTGCCAAAGTGACAAGTAAGAGACCATCGACCATATCTACTGTAGAACAAAAAAATAACTTTTCTGTGAATCCTCACGTTTTCACATATCCATTAAACCCTTCAAGGTGGCAAAATCCCTCTGTGAAAATGGGTTAGTGCCAACCACATGTGACCCAGAGCTGTTAAACTAGTCAGATTTGGAGGATGACGATGGACCAATGGAGAATTTCTTTGGAGTACTTTTATTATTATTATTATCATCATTATTATTATCATTTTCGTCATCATCATTATTCTAATGTGTGCAAACCAAAGTATACACACTCAACAGTGTCTACAGAGCTTACAAAGAGGATTTACTTACACCACAGGCAGATGTGGGCCATCTGGGATTTTCTCTCTTTTTTTTTGCATTATTTGCTTTCTTTGATTTATTATCGCCCCATACACACCCATACAGCCGTCATGTCATCTTCCAGACTGCTCATCAACCACCAGACAGTCACTCTTGGATACCAAAGCATCGCCTCTGGCAGCATTGTCTCTGCATTCGCCCGCGAGATAAGTGTCCAGACAAAACCTCAGCCGTGTCAAAGGAAAAACACACACACACACACACACACATTCTGTAAGCATAAGAAATACCAAAACCAAAAAAAGGAACAAAAGAAAGAGGTGAAACACCGGCATTCCCCTAACTGCCCCCAAACCCCTGCCCTCCCTCTCACCTTCCCTCCCTCCCATCTGCCCCTCTCCTTTGTCCCCAAAGATCAGATCAAAGGGCCAAAAGAAACGAGGAGGGGAAGAAGAAGAAGAAGAAGAAGCATCAGGAGCCAAAGGTTCAAAAAGCTTCGAAGAGGGGAGGGGGAGCCGTGAGCAGGACGGAGAAGAGAAGAAGGGAAAGAAAAGGAGCAGGAGGAGGTTCGCTTGAATCAGCGGACCAAATAGAACAAACAGAAATAAACCAAAAAGTAACCCAAAACCAAAAGCTACTTCTACTGCTACTGAGTGACTGAACTGTGACAAAACCAAATAACAAACGAAGAGGGGGAGAAGAAGGGAGGAGAGGGGTGAGTAAGGCCCTGTCTGTCTGTCTGTCTTTAACTGTGATTGCTGTTCTTGTATCAACAGACAGAACCGCTCCCTCCCTCCCTGCCTCCATC
The DNA here is from genome assembly GCA_037176975.1 of Arrhamphus sclerolepis. Lineage (NCBI taxonomy): Eukaryota > Metazoa > Chordata > Actinopteri > Beloniformes > Hemiramphidae > Arrhamphus > Arrhamphus sclerolepis. The sequence continues at coordinate 6,993,415 of JBAMYA010000003.1, forward strand.
ATCATCCTCAGCTTTGTTCTCACTTTCTTTTCCTAGATGGATAAAATAAGGAATAACCTCAACAAACTGACTTTGAGAATATATATATTTTTCTTTTTGCTTTCAATAGTGTGTTCCTGATGTATGGATTTTTGTCTCATTGCTTTTTACTTAATATGCGGCGGGAAGGAGGAAGGGAGGGTTTGGGCGGGTTTGGCAACGCGTTGCCTGTTTTCATATCTTCTTGTCTCTTTTTGGTTGTGCTTCGGGGTTTTTATTCTTATTTTACGCTTGGAAATAACTGTGAAACTGTAGCTTCCAAGATAGAGCAAGAGCTTTTCAGTTCATCCAAAATGTTCGGTGTGAAAAAAAACAAAAAAACAACAAAAACTGAAAACCAAAAGCAAAACTTTTTAGATACACAACCAAACCAAATAGAACAACCAAACAAATGCACAAGTCGTATGAGAGGCAAATGAGTGCATGTGGCTGTGCGTGTGGGTGTGAAGATAATTCTCCTGCATACAAACCGTAAACCAACGGTAAAACCAACATTTGTCTGACAGAAATGACTGTCACTGACTGATTTTAACAGTTAAAGGGAAAAAAATCAGATAGTTGTTTGTTTGTTTTTAGCCCAGACGTGTTTTCACACTTTTCCACTCATTCTGATCTCCTCTGTTTGACACATGCTGCTTCTTGTTCTAATATTAAGATACTGCTCCAAAGAAACTCTATTTTCAGCAGGAATGGACTTTCATTTAGTACGCACATTTACAACAACCCCATCTGACCAACGTGACCAATGTACTGTACATGTTAAAACAAGGAGAAATCCCTCAATCAACCATAGAAAAATAAGCAAATATATCTAATAAAGCAAAATAAAAGAATAAAAACAAACAAAACTTACAATACTATAATTAAACAATAAATTTAAATTGTATGATTAAGACAGAAGATCTTATGTTAAAAGGTTCCACAATTTAGGAGAGGAACAGAAAAATTTCCATCACCTCAGCTTTTTACTTTAGATCTTAGAACTGTCAAGAGCTGCTGGCTGGTTGATCCCACAGATCTATGAAAGTTTAACAGCTCTGATAAGTGAGGTGGTGCCATGCTGTTAAGACTAAACTGGATCTGGACCTGGAACATGAAGCCAGCACTGCAGTGATGTGCTCACACCGTTTCCTCCCTGTCAGACAGCAAGCTGCTGCCTTCTGAACAGTTTGTAAATGATTCATCAGTCCCAGGATAGAGAGAGTTGCAATAATCTAATCAACAGGTAACAAAGGCATGAATAAGTCTATGCGAGTCTGCAGAATGAAGGTTGGCCCTCACCTTACTTTGGAGCCGTAGGTGAAAAAAAAGCTGGTTTTAATCACTGAGCTAATCTGTTTATCAAATTTACAACCAGAGTGAAAAATCACACCAAGGTTTCTCAAAAAGTGGTTCTCAATCCTGGTTCTCAAGGACCACTGCCCCGCATGTTTTAGCTGCCTCCCTGTGCCGAGACAGCTGATTCAAATGAATGGATCACCTCCTTCACTTGGTCTGCACTAGTGTGTCAGTGAAGCCTTAGTGGGAGCCCAGTGTGCTGGAACATGGAACCACCGGACACATGCAGACCAGTGGTACTTGAGGACTGGGCCTGAGAAACACTGGCCTGCAGTTCAGAGATAATTATCCGATTACGCTGACGTGAGCATCTCACATGTCTGACTGACCAAAATGATCATTTCTGTCTTCTTCTCGTTCAATATGAAGACGTTTATCTCCGATCATGAGTGTACTTCCTGACAGTTCAGCAAAGGTTTGTCTGACTCTGGGAAAGTAGGAAAGTGCACGTTGGAGTGTGTTCTCAAGAAGTACTGGAGGGAGGGGCAGGTGTGACATCATCCAGTAGGTACTCATACAACAGTACTCATTTTCAAATTTCAGTTGAAAACCTAAAGAATTCATTAAATCCTAATTTCCTAACTTCTGACCCGGAAAAAAACAAAACAAAACAAAAAACCTTTTTAAACCATGTTGGCAAATTAAACTTTGAGGTTATTATTATGCCATTTGCTCTTAAGTTAGTCCTAAAGTTTAATCTAATGACATCATAGGAAACACTGCACACAACATTTAATCTGTAGAGGAGGAGGACTGATCAGAGTGACTGGATATACTGGGTTAAAACCATTCACAAGATTAAAATGAAGGAAACCATTAAGAAGCATGATAATGAGGGAGTGGGGAACACTGGCATCTGAGACAGACTCAAGGCTGTTAACATCGTTTAATTATTAGTTCTTATAGGTTTTGTAGAAGAAAACGATATATGTTCACCTGCTCCTTCTGGTTGTTTAAAGAGACTGGGACTTTAATCCCTTGACAAAGACCGAAGGTGACGATTTAAGAACCAAAAGCTTTAAAACTCTCTCTCACAGGCTCTTTGTTGGAAAAATATTTGTATTTATTGTATGAGGGAGTGTGTGCTATTTTGGGGGAATGGGGGGAGGGGGGGATAGTCTGTATTCAATGAACCTCTTTGTCTCTCACCCTTATTTATTTATCAATTCTTTATTTATCGATTTCTTATTTATTGGATTCTATTTAAATCTTTGTACTAGTTTGTCAGGGGTCGTTGTGAAGCTCGTACCTGCAGAGAGAGGTGTTCTTGAGAGCAAGACAAGAAGATGCCAAACGAATGTTTCAAAGCAAAACCAAACCTACTGACTGTTTTAACCTGAGACAGAGAGAGAGGAGGTGGAAATTGTGGCAGAGGAACGTTCTCACACTGAAGTCCTCAGTGACGAAGCAGCAGCAGCTTCCCTCCTGCTGTCAGCTGACCAATCTGAGCATAAACGTGTGTTTCACGGGTCTGGGGTAGCTTTGTGAGCCTCAAATGTGGCACGTCTCCATTACCACCTGGAATTTCTGAGAACTTGTAAGGGACCATAATATGTCCCAGTTAGGTACCCCCAAAACAAACCCTAGGTGGCGGTAGAGGGTGTAGCGTTGGCTCTCTGCTGGTTGGATATGCTGTGACAGGAGGTCACGTTGTTCTGTGGTGGATGAGAATGTTCTAATCTCAACATTTGTGTCTCTGCGAATGAATTTCCTCTGTTCACGTCTCCTCTTCCGCTCTCCACAAAAAGCTTTCTGATCCCCTCCGTCCCACCGCAGGATGGGGGCTCGAACACATACCTCTGAAACGCTGATGAAAAACCAAATAGACATTCAAGCTTTAATGATTGAAAAATAATACAGAAGAAAAAAAGAAAAAGACATGACTTGTCTGAACTCAGGAGTGAGGGACGTGGAACTGACTCTCACAGGTTAGTTTGATGGAGGAAACACGGTCTTTCTGAAGGCTTTAACCTCCTCGACACGCTTCCACGCTTGATGTGGCTGTGCTTCGTGTTGTGTGCATACTCATCAGTGCTGTCGGAGGAAAGCATCTGAACTCCAGGTTCAAAAGTCCACTGGAGCATAGAAAAGCCGAGCAGATGTCAAACCAAACTTAACACAAATTAATTTTATTTATTCATTTGTTTGTTTTTTAAACATTTGTGTTTTTTTTGCTCCCACAACAGTGCAGCTCTGTCTGTATGTGTGCCTGTGTAGTCGGACTTGTCTGCGGTGGACCGAGAATGATACCAAAGTTAAAACTACCACAGCGAGACGCTACACTACCAACACAACACGCACTCATTCCATGTGTATATAAACATTCAGGGTTCTCTTTAGGACTGTAAGTGATAAATTAAAGGATAACCAGTGTCTGATGTTAATATAAATAAATTGTCAGATAATAACAGCACTTCAGGCATCGGCAGTTTTTCTATTGTAATTCTGTGGCTGTGAATGTTAATTTTACTACACTGCTCAAGTCACCATGAACTATAAATTTTTTTTTTTTTTTTTTTTTTGGCCTTGATAAAATGAAATGTAAAACCTACTATCAGACAGAGTAAAAAAAATATAAATGAGAGGATTACATCAGACAGTATCGTTCGGCCCGTGTTGTTATTGTTGTTGTTGTTGATTTATTGAGGAGAAACTTAAAAGAAACGCTTTCCTTTCTATTTTTTCTACAATGCAGCTTAAATCCAAAGGTTAAGAGGACGAGATAGATTTTACTGCTAAAGAAAAACCTCAACAGTGAAAACCAAAGAGCTCCACTGTATCTTCTCACTTTGATTTCTCAGCATTGTACAACCCCCACGATTTTATGATGTAAGCTCCAAAAGTGTTCTTGAATATATTCTAATGACGGTGGTGATGAACGTAAAAGACATTAACGAGCACCACTCTGTGAATTTCAGCATCAGCTCTGGGTTTTTGGGTTTTTTGTTTTTTGTGTTTTCTTTTCTTTTCTTTTTTTGTTCTTATTTTCTGGGTGGGGGTGGGTCCTGTGTTCTGTTTCAAAGTATGCTTATGATATGCTGTTTTTGACCTCAAGGCTTTCTCTGTCTGAGTTGATTCTGAAAACCCGATTCTGTTGGAAACATTTGGGTTTGAACCGTTCTCAACTACTGTCCCTTGACTCATCGCTATTTGTGTGCCTGTGGTTTTGGGGAGGGGGGATCTGGGAAAAAGGGGAGCAAAACAAACCTGTAAGTGTTAGAAATAAAGTACAAATTTAGACCAAAGTCATCTGGTGTGTCTTTGTGTACTTTTTTTTTTCTTTTCATGTATCCGTGGTTGCCTTCAGGAATAAAAGTGTGAAAACAGAAATAACCTCCAGGACGATGCAACGTTAGTAGTGCATGAATGTGAATAAATGACAGAATAGGAACCAACGTCAGAGTTACATTCACAGATGTGCAGTTTTGCTGATGGATTGTGATCATTTTCAAACTCCCGTTTTTTGGGTTTTTTTGTTTTTGGTAGCAGTTTGCGTTACATTGATAGTAACTTGGACACACTTTTAAAAAGCTGGTGAGTGACCAGAAAGAGAGAATTATTTTGTACCCATACAGAGTTAAAATGATCACTTCAGTGGAATGTTGGGGGCTTAAAATAGCGCTTTATTTTGGTGTATCTCCATTCCTCTTTCTCACTAACCTGCTTTGATTCACATTGTTTTGGTCTCTAATGAAAGTTTACACTTCTTACCATTTCGTAATAGCCCTGCAGCTGTTTTAATTCTGTTCCTTTTAAAGCCTGGAAATCTGGACAAATTTACATCCGCTCAGCAGGTCCATCTAGCTCCCCTCCATTGGAGCTCATTAATTATGGCCAAAAGTCTTGGGGAGCCAATCAGAACAGTCCAGCCTTGCAGTCTGTGGACGGGGCTTAAAAACGGTGACGACACAGCTGAGATGTTGGAGTCTGGATGGTAAACAAATAAGATGGCTGCGGCGGAGGAACTGGGGTCATTCGTCATCGACAGATAAAGACTTTGGCTTCTGTGACAGAGGCAGTTTGAAAAGCAACCGTCGGCGCTGCCTCCTGGATGAGGAGGTCCTGTGACTCGTTCTCCTACACCTGTCTAGATGTCCTCTCAGGGAACGTCATCTTTTCAGGAGCCAGTTTTCATATGTTTTGATTTTTCATGAGCTGGTTCAAAGGTTGTCAGGATTTGTGACTTCACAAAGCAGCAAATCAGTGATCCACATTCTGCCTCCTAACCTCAGTCATCATGAATCAAACTTCTCACGACGGGATTTTCAGGCTAAATTCATGTGTGATATCTGGAGCTCATTTTCTGGTCAACTAAAGATGACAGTTATGAGACTTTTCCTTTATGTGCACCCCTAAGGGCAACATCCAGTTTCTTTTCCTCTAATCAGCTGCCAGCTGTGAAGTAAAAGATATGAGACTTGTGTTTAGTTCTGACACACAGCCGTTTCCCTCATGAACCCATGTCATTAAATAATGATGCTGCTGTTGGTTCTGGGTGGTTCAGATCTGGGTGGCCTGGTCTATACTTGTGTATTTCCAGTCAGCTCCGCTCTCTCTTCTGGGAACTAACACGCTACAACCCACAGAGGCCCCTGAGGAGCAGCTTCACCTACTGCACTGCAGAGAGGTAACCAACTCTGACTCTTTCTGTCGCGCTCTGTAAACTATGAATGAACCTCTATGTCAGCACCTTAACACGCTCTGCATGCCAGATGTGAATGAGCCAAATGTTTGGAAACCCAAATAAAATACCAGGTGTGAAGCAGCCTTGAAACCGACAGCTTCAGTCCAAGTTTTAGAGCTGATGGTGAACGTTGGGGTATTGGTGGCGCAGGAGGACAGGGATGACCTGTAGAACGTACGGCAGAAGATGAGAACGTCTCACAGCATTTTCTGGTTAACGTAACTTTTATGGTCTGAATGAAACATCTGTGACATTCTTTTCTTCAAATACAGTCCAGTTACAGAACAACGGCTCTTTATTCCAACCATTTCCTTACACTTCTGTTGATACTAGCTGCATTTATAAGACAGACATTCCTGGAACTGACGGATTAAGTTTTTGTTGTTTAAATTTGAATCAGAATTTGTATATTCTCATCTGCAGTTTCCTTTGCTGTTGATCTGTGTTAAAGCTGTGTGGTGGCCAGTCTAACCCAGGTGCTCTCCACATTTCACATCCAGTCCTAACCACCTGCTCAAACCCCCTCAACTGGTTCCTCTCAATGTGAGAGAGCATTGATTCTGCTGAGTCCCCCCAGAAAGGTGGAGCTTCTTACCCCGCCTTTGAGGCAAGAGTCCAGCCACCCTACAGAGGAAACACGTTTCACCTGCTCGTATCACTTTCTTCTGGTCATCAGCCACAGTTTCATCCCAGACCCCAGCTAAAGGAAATGGAGTGCAGGTGTCCCCCAGGCAGGACGCTCGACCCCTCATAACCCAACCCTCTGTCCGTGCCAGTCCCAAGCCCAGATAAATGATGAGCATTGTGTCAGGATGTAGAACCGTTTCTAAATCAATGTGTGGAGCAGCTTTGTACCACTCATTTCAGAAGTACGGCAATGACGTTGAGAGGAGTTAATTCTGGATTATTCAACTCTTATCTGTGTCGATAATGTAACAGAACCCTTGAATTTCAACCACTACTCTAAGTTACATATTTCCAGACGTCCACCATCTCAAAGTGGCAGAGTTCCATTAAGTTGAGGATTTTCAGTTGAGCCACTTTAGACCCCCAAATACCAGCTCTTAAGTAATGTTCATAATGTGTCTTATTAAGGCAAATTTCCTATAATTTTGATCACAATCAATGAATACCTAATATATATATTGTTAAAAGGAAATAAAATAGTGCAGCACGGTGGCTTAGTGGTCAGCACTGTTGCCTCACAGCAAGAAGGTTCCTGGTTCGAGCCTCCACAGGGTCTTTCTGTGTGGAGTTTGCATGTTCTCCCCGTGCTTGCGTGGGTTCTCTCCGGGTACTCCGGCTTCCTCCCAC
>JBAMYA010000003.1:7001937-7027071 GCA_037176975.1 Arrhamphus sclerolepis
GGGATAGGCTCCAGCAGACCCCCGTGACCCTGAACAGGAAATAGCGGGTATAGAAAATGGATGGATGGATGGAAATAAAACATGAAACCACAATGATGTGTGAAGTACTGTAATTAAAAGTGTGAATGTTCTCATTAGATTTGACAGCTCGTCCTCTAAGAGAACTAGATTCTGTAGTCAGGTTCAGTTTTTATAAACGACACTAGGTGGCGCCCCTCACAACAGAAAGATCATGAGACAGCCACACCAACCTCAACAGCATCTCAGCTGTCAACCTTATTTCTGATGCCCCCCCACCCTGCCCCCATTTTATTTTTGTTGATTATGTTGTGGCATAAATGAAGAAATCATTGCATAATTTTTTGTTTGTTTGTTTTGTCATGAAAGTAGGTAATTTCATTTGTATATCTCATACTTTCATCATGTTCTATAAATCACATTTAGATAAATAAGAGGAAAATGTCTAAATAAAACTTAACCACAATGAGGGAACCTAATAACCATAAGTGGCAGAATTTCATGAAAAATGTCAAGACTTACGTAAGCATCGACTGAAAAATAGAAGTCTTTAAAAAAAATGATACGTTTTGTTTTTGGGATGTGAAGAAAGATCTTATCTTCAACTGGAAAAATTGAAAAGTTGCATAAGTGTAAATACCCCCTGAAGTAATACAACCCAGTTCACAAAGTTGGGACATTGTTCAAAACGTAAATAACAACAGAATCCAATGATTTCCAGATCTAATAAAACCACATTTTTTTCCCCGATAAAACTTAAAGAATCAGATGTTGAAACTGAAACATTTTAGTATTTAATGGAAAATATGAACTCATTTGGACTTTGATAACAGAAACGTTAGGACAGAAGCAACAGAAGGCTCGAAAAGCAACTCGCACAAATCAAAAATAAATGGAGGATTTGACAACTAATTATGTTAATCACCAACAGGTTAGTAACATGACGGGCTATAAAAGCATTTCAGAGAGGCAGATAAGCAGAGATTTGCCAGTGTGCAACAAATTATTTTTAGAAAAATGCTCGTGTCGAGTGTTTGAAGGTCCCATCATCGACAGTACATAACACCAATAAATTCAAAGAATCAAGAGTGTTTGTGTGTAAGAGACAAGACGTAACTTCCAGAAAACACTGTGAACACAGTTCCCTGAGCAACCTGCAAATGCAAGTTAAAGCTGTATCACGCATACGTGAAAACCACAACTATTTTTACATCTCTGAAAATTCAGAGTACATAAAGGTTTTAGAGCAACGTCGGCTTCCATCCCGACATCACCTACTTCAGGGAACGTGTTGCTTACATCAGCAAGACGGTGCTAAACCACAGACTGGCTTCACAGGAGAAGAGTCCGTGTGCTGAACTGGTCTGCCTGCAGTCCAGACCTTTCACCAAGAGAAAACGTCTTGTACAAATACGGAAATGAAGGCCCAGGACTGTCCAGCACCTAGAAACCTGCAGGGGACAAGAGTGGGACTCCTAAAACTCCAGCAACTGGTCTCCTCACTTCTGAGACATTTACAGACGGTTGTTAAAATGAGAGGGGCGCTAACGATAAAAAACATCACCCTGTTCCAACTCTTTATTTATTTATTTATTTTTTAAGGTGTATTGCTGCCACCAAACCACCAAAGACAAAATGAGCTTTGATTTTCTATAAAATGTAAAATGTCTGTTCCAACATCGGATACATATTTTTTAATGTTCTATTGGGAATAAAATATTAGTTTGAGATTCTCAAATCATTACTTTCTGTTTTTATTTACATTTTACACAGCGTCCTGCCTTTTTTGCTCTCATTGACGTATTTTTTATTTCACCACCAGAGTCTGGCACATCCTGACAATATTTTGTGCTCTTTGTTTTGAAAGTTACAGATCAGTACAACTGTGAGGACGAGCCTTTCGTGGGTCATGGGACACATGTCCAACTGGACTCTGGGCTGTTCCAGGACATAATTGACTTTTACTGGCTTGGATATTAAGGTTATATGGTCAGTATAAAATAGAAGGAACGACTTGCCATAAACATGAAAAGAAATCAAGTCATCAAATGCCAAAAAGCTTTATCACACACAAAAACAAACAAGCTGATGTTTGTTTATTAGGTGATGCTTGAAGGCCTCCCTGGATGCTTTCATGTTCACACCATGAAGAGAACGTGGTAGGGTCACAAGGGCACGACCTGACAAGCTTTCCCAGGTCAATGAGCTTCTCTACAATCATTGCTGATGTCTTTATTCCTCGTGTTAGCAAACATTTAAATAAAATGGCTTCATCTTGATGCCTTCTGGAAAGGAGATGAAATGTCTTCATGAACCAGAAAGCCAAAGAGTCTTGTTGACTTGATGAAGCCTTCCAGCTTCTGACTGGAGCAACACTTCCAACCAGGACTGTAACGGATCGCAGATGATCCTCTCCCATCTGCAGCAGACCGTCTGAGCAGCAGATCAACGTTCGACTGCAAGTACTTGGAAGGAGAGCAGCACTGGTGAACATGTGGAGCAGGAATGACTTGAAAAGCCTCCTCCATCATTTCAAGTCGCCACTATGGGAGCTCTTGCTTCCCTGTCAACGTGATCCACATCAAACCAACACATGGCAGAGTTAGCAGCATGGGGGCTGCAGCTGCAGCAGACATGCGTTGTCAGTCCAACACAGAAGCATAAATCAACTTATAGGTGATGAAAAGAGCATAAATCACCTTAAATGTCACCAGTATGGGAGCCCTTGCTTCCTCGCTTTGTTTACTGCTGGTGGTCAAAGTGGCCGCGGTATGACGGCATCGTCACACAAGGAAGCCATGAGCATGAAACAACATCCCACTGTAACACAAAGCCTAAGAAACCCTTTTAGATTCATTGAAGATAGTAATTTTTCAGCACAGCTATTTGATTCAACTTTTTTTTAAAAAGTCTTAAATTTTATAACGTAGGCTTAATGGTATCAAGCCTCTTTTTGCTGTACTTTCTGAATAGTTTAATATGGTGGTCAGTCCACAAACCTGAATGGAGGTAAAGTAATTCTACCCGACTGCCTCTTATGAGAGAATATTCATTTAAAAGAAAGGAACACTTACGTTTCAGTTCATATTTAGTTTGTACATGAATCTTAGAACATATTTCTAAGGTTTATAGTAGCGCCTTACCTTTCATTGTAGATACTCTACATCCTGGTTAGATGTTGTGTTTCGTTGCTGTACTTTCACATGTGCAGTAACAAGTTTAAAATATTTAAAATGCATGTGTAGTGGGATGATTTTTTATAATTAAAAAGTTAAATGAATAAAAAAAATAAATTTAGAGGTAGGTTAAGCAATGCAATAAAATGAAACATGGGTATATACATGTTTTAAATCATTCCGTTCTGTTTTTATTTACATTTTAATAGCATCCCACCTTTTTTGAACTGGGAACTGTATATTTGTAGTGTATATCTCTCACACTATTTCTCACAGAAATGATGTTATAATAAACTTTTAACCTAGTTTTTTATAATATCTGCAGGACTGTCTCTAAACAGATTCTGTTCTGTGCGCTCTCAGTTTGTGACTTTTAATAAATGTAAATTAACTCTTCCTTGTTTTGAATGGGAGCCGCATTGTACCAGTTTTGCGACATTTCATTTGTAAATTTTGTTTCACAACAGTTAAAACAGTTTCCACTGCTGAACTGTAACACGCTTGTCACGCAGGTTAAACTTATTTTGAATAAATAATAAAATTACAGACAGGTCACACAGTCTGATCGACTGTTGAGTTTGTGTTTGTTTTAGTGGCGTTTACTGAAGTTAACCCTCAAATACCCTTTTTTTTTGTTGCTGTTGACTTATTAAATATAAGATCAGATCAGAAACTTCGTTCTCATCCGACAAGAAAAAAGAAACCGGGGAAGAGAAGTCAAAGATTAAACTTTATATACGAAAGAATTATTATTTTGAAGTATTAAAAATAAACAGAATTGATATAAGCATATTTAAAAAAATATATATAGAAAAAAGCAGATATATTAAACACATATCTGCTGTGTAGAAGAAAGAACCCCTGACGGACCAGCAGGCCTTGTAATACTTTTTTTGTGGTATTACAGCCTGAGAGTCGCTCGTTGATTGTGACCTCTTACAGTATCCAGGTCGATGGGTCCAGACCTTTGCCTTGCGCCATCGCAGCACCTTTCAGGCTGATTATCCTTTCAGACTGCCCAACTGGTGGCTGCTGAAGCTATGCTGGGGGACAGCTAGGTTGGCTGGTAACCTAGCTACTGCAGGTCCCAGCGGAGCTCTGCCAGTCCGCTTTCCAGATGTTTCTTTAGTGGTGACATTAGAAATGGAGGCTGAATGGGAAGACAGTTCCTGGGCCTCATTTGTTCAACTCTTCAGAAAAGCCTGTGTGTGACATCATAGAGCGTTTCTCCAGTTCTTTTCATACCCTCTATGGTGAGATTTAATGGTGCTATTTTACCCCAGTTTGGTCTGGAGTGGAAAGGTTACACACTCCACCTTTCAAAGTCATAATAGCTAGAAATGCTCCTCCGGGTCGGTGTGAAGTGACGTCTTGATTTGGCCTCAGCCTTAAGGCCTTCATGGCAACGCGCCGAAAACGTAAATACGTCTGAAAGCACGTCTGCGTCTGACGTTTGACCGTCTCCCTGAGGTTCAGACACCTCCTGACGCAGTCCTTCTGGTAACCGCGGTGATGCAGACAACCTCTCAGTCGCTATAGAAACCAAACTTTGTGCCCAGGGCGTGTGTGGTAGGTGGCCGGCTGCTCGCGGTCGGCTGGATGGCTGTTGTTGTCTGGCTGGCCGACCACCGCAGCCCTGGTGTGATGTCTGTTGCCATCGTGCTCTTTACTGCAGCCAAGAAGAGCAGGACTCATGCATACCGCGGGGCCTATAGGCTGCTTCCCACCCAGAGAACCCAGCCAAACCTACACAAACACAGTGCCAGCCAATCCCAACCCAACTCAGACAAACTCAGTCTCAATCCAAACCCATCTGAGCGTAACTGTGTGCAGCCAAGCCCACCACCCTCCACCCTGCACTAACCCCAACATTTGATATTTTATATTCTAGACATCATTTCGCCAACTCTCGCCTCCAGAGCGACGAAGGACTTCAAACAGTGGAAGGAATCATCCTAAATGTGGGTGGCAGAATCACTCTGCGGGCAGAGGGAGCGTCTTAGAACTGAGAGGTCACAGACTTGATCATATCGACATCTGATTTGCCTGTCAGTCTCCTGCCAAAGTGTCTCAGCAAGACACCAAACCACAAACCACTCGGCCATAGACACTGATGAACACTCAAAACCACAAATAAAGTATCAAAGTGTAACTACAAATAAGCCAAACCTAGTTTCTATTTCAGGATTTCACTTTTTATGGGTCTTAACCAAAACACACGGTCCAGGATTTCTCTCAATCTAAAAAGAAATTGTGTTCCAAGTCATCTTTATCTCAGCAAAGTCCAAGAGACAAGTGATGACACACAGCAGGACCTCACATGACTGCAAAGCACAAGACAGTAGACTATACATGTCAGTCTAAACATATACAATATGTTCAAACAATAACGACAAGGAGGATGAGGGAGAAATGGGGGAAGAAGGCTGCTGAGTCTCAGATCACTTTAACTGTCGGCGAAACGTGAAGGAGAGGAAACAGGACAGAGAGAGAGAGAAAGAACAGATGCAGAGGAGGGAAACGGAGAGAATGTAGGTAAAATGCACTCAAAGGAGTCCAGGAAAAGAAAGCAGGAACGAGGAGACGGAGATAAATGCAGAGCTGAAGCACAGCAGAGGGGTTAAAACGTTCTGGTGCAGCAGGAAAAACACACTCCAGAACCTGGTGATTTGCATCCAAGCCACAAACATTTAAATCAACACCGAAGCAGTTCGTTTGTATTTTCATTGGCCTGTCACGGTTTCTCTGCTGTCAACAGAGACAGAAATCACATGAATGAACTACTGTGAGACGTCGCTATCACTACTGCAGAAAATTAGAGCTTACATCGAACTCAGCTCACTGACTGACAAACGATCCATTCAGGCTGGGACTCCCCACCTGTGACACCCGAGAAAGAATTTAGCATTTTCTTTCATTTTCATTTGTGGTCTCGTTTCACTCTATACAGTTAAAAGTTATGGAGAACTACAGCCATTATAATGCTTTAACTGCACTACGAGACTAAATCACAAAGTAACTGTTCCCAGAGTCGTACAGGGTTAAATCATCAATTTACCATGATGCAATGCAACGACTGTATAATAACACGCTTGTACATTATAGTGCTTTCACGCAGGGGTGGAATAATTTGGAAAACACGTGCCTCCATGAGCTGCAGCTCCAGCATGGAAAGTCTGCACAGAAAAATGAAAATGTTGATGGTGACAGTTAAAGGAACATTCCAGAGTTAAAACAACTTTAGGTCTATTATTAGACGGTAAGGAGTGTAAAACTTTGTTGGGGACCAAAATGATGTGAACTGAAGCAGTTTTGAGCTAGAACAGAATATACGTCTTCAGCGAAATGGCAATCGATGTTGGCACAGGAGGCAATAGGCCTACATCCAAAATAAACCGCTATTTTAAGCTTAACTTGACGAGACTCAAAAATATCATACCACTTAAGGTCAGGGGTGTCAAACTCGAGGCCCGTGGGCCAGATTTGGCCCACGAGAGCGTGCAAAGGCAATCGTTTCTGAAGAAGTGTCAAAGCTGTTTGATTCTGTCCTGACATCAACTGAGGTGGAGAATAGCTGGTTTATGTCAAACATTCACAGTTTCCTAAAGATTTTAGAGCAAAAAAGTTAAGTCTTGTCAAAATGTTACATTAAAAAGTGCAAAACGTTTACATTTTCCAAGAAGAACAACAAAAAAATTATTTTGAGTTTAAAAAGTTGCAGTTTTGAGGCTAACTTTTTAATTATAATCTTTCAAAAGTAGCAATTTTATGACAAAATAATCTCTTTTTAAAAAAGAAAAAAATGGTACTTTTTTTTATTTGTGATTTTAGTACAAATCTGGATTTTATGATAAAGTTAAAACGATTTTTGTAAAATTTGAGATTTTATGACCAAATCTTTTTTGAAAAAAAAAAAGACTTGATATTGAGAAATTGATCACTTTACAACAAAATTAGCTTTTTGTTACAAAAATCTTTCTTTTTTTTTTTTGTATTTGCAATTATAGATAAATTTGTGACTTGAGTGCAAAAGCTTCAATTTTATGATGACAGTAGCGAATTTTGTGACATTTTATGACAGAACTTTCACTTTCTTTTGTCTTTTTTCTCTTTATGAACAAGTCCAGAACTAGCAGGAAACCTGACAACAAAGCTGGTTCAGAAAGTGAACCATAGACGTCCATTAACGGTAACCGTGGTGATGATGTGACTCGGGATGAAACACACCTCTGATAGTCTGGATCAGGTTCCTTCAGGGCAAAGGTCCAATTAAGTTTGTATTTGTACAAAAAGTGGGCATAAAAATAAAAATAAAAAATCTCAATAAGATTAAAGTTCATGGTCTCCTCTTCTAAAGAACTGAATCAGTTTTTATATATTTATGACTAAATAGATAAATGTTAGAAGCAGAGCTGAGCTATCCTCCTTTTGCATCCATTGATGACAGTTTGCACCACATTAGTAGTCGACTTCTTCAGACTTATGACCAGAAAAATTACATATTTGATTTAAATTATTTGAATGGGACCGTGCATATTAATGAACGCACAATCATGTCATAAATATACCAGATTTAGCAAAATGCTAATTTCCATCCGTAGTCCCAAATAACAAACACAAGATACAAACATTCATACAATTTCATACATAAAAATAAGATATCAAAACAAATGATACATCTAAAATCAGAGAAACCTCTTTTAAGAGGCAACATGAAAATGCTAATTTCCTGCATACGTTAACAGAACTATGTCACAAAAATAACAAAAACACAAAAGAAGAAAATGTGCAGTATTCTTACAGTTTATACTGTAAATGGGAGCAGAGATTGGGGCTTATGAAACCAGCAACACAGCTGTTATTTTGATATTAACACCGCAGCGCTGTAACCAGCTTTATTTATATGATGGATCCTAACAAGTGCAAACGTTCTCCAGGGACTCTGTTGAAAGCAATTCTAGGAAATGTAGTAAATCAGTACTAAAGTGGGACTGACGGGTCCAGTCTGAGATCACACACAAGGTTCCAGTTTCCTTCAGTGTACACGTCTTTCTATATTGACAGATGACGCAGCAGTCTGGGTATTTGTGGAGCGTATCAAGGGAGGAAGTAGTGCAGGGTGCCAGTAGCAAGAGGAAGAGGGAGATCCTCCAGAGATAGTCAGAGGAGACTGTAAACTCGTGCACGCTGAGCTCTATATAGACTGACACCGTTCCACACATACCTCACCCTCGCTCTGACCAACTGCTGGCTGCTCCTCTCTCTCATCCCCACTTCCACTCTTTCTTTCACTCGTGTGCCAAACCATGCTTCTCTCCTTCACTGGCCTTATCCTCCATCTGTCTGCTGCGCTTCTTGGGTTTCCCGTATTTCTTCTTCTCTTTCTTCCTGGCACGGGACAGCTAGGAGGTCGAGTGTGACTCTTGCTTTCACCTCAGTCCCTCATCTCATGAATGTGGCCTCTCTGTCTCTTTGTCCCTCAAACTGAAAGTTTTAAATGTGAATTTCCATGAAGAAAATGTGCAGATATGAAACGGAGGGAAAGGAATAATTTGATTTTGACAATAAGGTCGTAATGCTACCATAATAAAGTCATAACTTTTATGAGGAAGAGTCATAATGAGAAACAATAAAAACAATTATAGATGTATAACGTTATGAGAATTAAATCATTATTCCACAAACTTACATAAAATGTGTTTACAAAGAGGAAGGATGTGGAGCACCTTGTTAAGTTGTCTTTCAGTATGGAGGCAAAACTTCATCTTTGGTTTCTCCGCATCATATTTATCATCCATATCTGAACCTTGAAAACGGTGCAAGAAACGTTTTTTGTCATATTCTGTCATATGCAGAAGAATGATGTCGCTCCTGAATGAATACGAACCAAAGTACAACATCTGATTTTCAAGACTAAAACCAAGTGCAGTACATCAACTGGCCACTAGGGGCTACCAAAAGTGAGCTCCGTGTTTAAACGTCCGACTTTACTGCAGAAAGAAGGATATTTACAGCTACAGTTTTGGTCTCTGTATGATCGAGGTAAATGGTGATTGAGGAGTTTCTTATGTCCATTTTGCCTGTTTTTGAATTTACCATCTGTTCAAAAATCTGACTTTCAAAAGCACTTTTCAGAAACTTGTGAATGTCCCCAGAAGGGTTTCTGCAGTTCTCTATGTAGAATTCAAAATGCAGTCTTTAATGGCAGCAAAGATAATGAATAAACAAAAAAATCAAGTGGATAAAAACATGAAAGATTTTGGCCACAATAAGTCAGCTTATTGCAAAATTGCATTCAGGTGTTAAAACAAATCTTTTCCATTAAAAAAAAAAAGTAATTATGTTTCAATTTGGTTCCTCTGGGATGGAACAAACTACCAGCAAGCGTTTTTATAATGACATTCTGTAACATTTAGGTAAAGGTGCACCCAGTGGCTTTTACATACTGGCCCAAGCAAGGAAGAACTGCGACTCGACGTCACGTGAGCTGCGATGCACATTGTGTGCCAGAAAATCAAAACAGCAACGGCGGATAAACACAAATGTAAATCGTTTGCTTTGTACTTGTTAAGTAGAAACTCATTTCATCTTCTGCCCAAAGAGTTAGAAGTTCTTTAATCGCTTCATCACCCCAAATAAGTTGACGGAGAGTTAATTAAAGTACGAGCAAACAAAAAAAACAAACGAATGTTTCCTTCAAAAAGTGGAGATGTTCCTCAAAGAAAAGCCAGGACGTAAGAAGCACCTGCTCTCTACGGTCAAGAAGCTCTTGAAAACTCTCCTCTTCCAGGGTTTAGTCGTAAACGGCATTCTCTCGTTAACTTCCTAACCTGCACTTGAAACGTGACCGAGCTGCACTCACCTTCTAATTTACACATTTCTGCGGCTTGATTCTGTTCCCTCCGTAGTAACTCTCTTTGGATAAAAGCCTCTGCTAAATATTCACCTGCAGTCCTCTCACAGGTTTATTTTGTTTAAATTGACTGTAGGTGGGCTTTGGGGGGAAATTCAAATGAGCCTGAAATGCCCCAGCCCCCCCACCCCCCCGCCAAAGCCCAACCTCATGGAAAGAGTTGTGCCACCCCTCCGCCTTTCCACCATACATTTGTTTTCCTTTTCAAGAGCCCACTCTCTCCTTCCCCCATTTCGGGACCCCGCTCCTCCTCCCATCTCTCCTCCCCCCGTTTCTTCCATGGCTTCATCGTCCCCTCTCTCCCCCTTTTCTCTCCCCTCTCTCTCTCCCTCTCTCTAGCCCCGATGCGTGTTAATCCCATTACACATGTGTGAATACCAACTGGAGGAGAGAGGGAGTGAGAGACACAGGCAGAATATATTAAGAGAGAGAGGGAGGGGGTGGGGGTGGGGGGTGAGTATGAGACGGGAACAGAGAGTGTTTGTGTCCGAGCGTGACTGACTGCATACAACTGTGCTGGTCTGATGCAAAATCCCCCGATGTGATGCAGTGAAGTTTACTCTTAAATAATGCAACTCCTTCTCATGTGACGTGTTGTTTTTTTATTTTTTTTTCTGTTCTTTCTTCACTATTTAGCTCTTTCTATCTCGTCACATAGACCAGATATACAATACAGTATGTACTGTGTAGTGTCCTTTTTTATAAACACGCCCAGCCTTGGGCCCTGAGGCAAACCAAAGTCAAACCACAGAACGTTTGTTTCACATTGCAAAGAATGAATTCTGAGGAAACATGAGTAGTTGTACAAGTTCCATCATTTTGATGCTGAGAGATAAAGAAGATACTGAAGTTAAAATAAGTTATAAGCTTTTGACCGAGAAAAACTAGAAAACCAACAATGACCTTAAGTGAACACTTTTGTTCATGATCCCCTTAATTCTTAATATTTCACTCATCACATAATACCAAATAGTACAAAATATGCTTCTGTTGATTTTGAGTTTTTATTCTTTGATTTTATTTTGACATTCCCAACTGCACATATTAGAATTAAAATTCACTTGAATTTAAATTTTGTTGAAGGAACAAGGAACTTAAGTATTCAACTATTATAAGTATTCACGTATTATAACTTATTTTTATTCAAGCTTGCAGGCCGGATGTAGCCCCTTGACTGCAGCACTTTTGTAAATACGGTGGGGGGCAGGTCCCATTTGTCAATGAAAGTCAACGAAATGTCAATTTTAAGGTGGAAAAAGTTGCTTTAAATAATGTTCATTTTATTTTACTGCGGTTCATTGCTTAAGTAAAAGACGCAACTGTGTAAAAACCACTCCCATTAAGAGTCTTGAAGTCCCAATGGCAGTAAAACCTATTTGTGTTTTATCAATGGAAGATGTATCATGTTTTATGAGTCACACTGGCTCAGGAGGTAAAACATAAACCAACAAAACAAAGTGCATGCTGCACGGGTCATGTGTAGTGGAGAAAAGCGTTACACACATGGAAGTGCACGTTTAAAACAGCTTTTTTTTTACTGCAGGGATGCAAGGAGGGAAACAAGAAGAACCGTGCATGGGAGGCATAAACACTTGATCTACTTCAGTTTGAGCTGTATTTGCTTCTGCTTTGAGTGGTTCGGATGTCTAAAACTGCTTTTTCCATGCTCAACCTGCTTGTTTTGGTTCCGAGTCAACCCGGCTCCCCGTTGCTTGGATATCAGGCGGGCGACGAGGACGGCAGCTAGACAGTGTAGACAGGCCCAATGTGGCTCCTGAAGGGTTCAAGCGCCAAGAAAATAAACAAGCCTTTTGATCACAAAGGGCCCATTCACCCTCTGCCTCACTATTTCTTTCTTTCTGTCTCCCTCCACTTACCCTCCGTAGTTCCCTCCAGCTCCTTTTTTCTTTTTCTTTTTTTTTTGCGGGGGGGGGGGTCCTCTTTTAAAAATCCTCTCTGTCTGTTTCTTTCCCACTTTTTTGTGTTTTTTTGTGTTTCTGTGTTATCTGCATCATCCAAGACTGCTCAAAGTGAAAGACAAGGGCCTCAGAAAAACAGAACATCATCTGACCAGCCAGGGGCAGACAGACAGACAGACAGACAGACAGACAGACAGAGAAACACAGACAAGGGCCTCTTTATTCCACAAACATACTGTCATGGTGCAGAGCCGAGGAACACGACATGGAAAATGTCTTCATCACTCCATCTTTAACAGAAAGCACAGCTAGAGACTGAGACGTACTTTCTCTCTCTCTCTCTCTCTCTGTGTGTGTGTGTGTGTGTGTGTGTGTGTGTGTTTTCTTATGCATGTAGATGGGCCTGTGTGAAAAGGCCTCTCCCACTACAGTTCTGTTGTCAACAGTAGGTGCTGCTCAGTCTGGGTGTGGCCCAGCTGCCATTTGCCCTCTCAGCCTATTTTCCATTATCAAAACAAATCAGATTTCCCCAGATAGGAAACACTGGCTTTAGAAAAAAAAATGGTGGAACAAGGAAATAGGACAAAAAAACTCAGAAGAAGTCCCACAATGTCAGTCCTTTACTTCTCTTGGATTTTATGTGGAATTTTAAAATATACGTGGAAACTGCTTTTCCACCTTTCTTTTCATTTTTATTGGAGTTGTAGAAAATGATTAGATGCACCTTTCCATTTATGGAGTTTGCTGGTTGTTGGCCTGATCGAGGTCTAATACTTAAACATCTCCAAAGATTAAAAAGTTTATTTCCAAATTAAGCAAGTATGCAATTGCTTATTATATTTCTTTTAAACATGTTTTGCATTTGTTGCTTTAATAGATGACCTTCAGAATCGGTGCAAGCGCAATTCCATTATATGTGAAAAGAAAAGTTTTATTCTAATGCATTTTTCCTAAACACCTAGTCTTGCACTAGTCACAGCTGAAATGCCAAAACAGGAGTTTTTAATCCCCAAATACAAACGTCACAACGACGTCAGCAGGAATGCCTCGTGGCGATCGTGGAGGCAAAGAAATTGAATTTGGAGTTACATCACGTCTCTTTAAATTGCTTCCGTTTGACAATGAGTCGCGAGGAATTTTGCACTTCAACTCACCGTGGAAACCATTAACTGCCAGTCAGGCTTTCTTAAGTAACACTCAGAGGAAAAGTCATCACCATGGAAACCACTGACTGCCACTCACCAACTTTTTTTTTTTTTTTTTTTGGATTCTTTAGGATTTCCAAAAATATTTCAGGGAAAAAAAAGGAACAAAAAAAAGAAAAAAAAAGAAGCAGCGCTGCTCAGGTTCTAGACTAAATGAATCCAGTATTGTCGTCATCTTCTCGAACACCACGCATGAACCAAGGTCCCAGACGTCCTCGTTCACCTCCCCATTGTTGGGTCTGGTCACGCCTCAAAGCCCCGGAAATAATAATATGATACTAGATGTTTGCTCTGTAACACAAGCAGGCCATTTATTTATTTACTTTTGTTTTTCACAGAAGCACCTTCAGTCTCCTTCAGGACTGATAGCTTCTAATGATTGGTAGACATCAAAATATCTTTTCTAACGTCCAGAAAGTAATGTCGGTTTTACTCTAAATGGCTCACAAAATATGAAGTTATATGAAGGTGTGAAAGTTTCTTGGCAGAGCCGAGTCCTTGCACCTCCCCTGTCGTTACTCATTAATTCCTCTTTTCTGTTTTCAAGTCAGTGCAGATTGATCGCTCCTGTTGACTGATGACGCTCATTACCACCTCAGTAATGAACCGAGAGTGACTCTGGCGATCAATTAGCCCCAATCACCCGACCAGTTCACGCCTACGTAGCCGTGAGTCCTCCAGCTGAGCTTTTGTTTGCCGCTGCTTTCACATGCAGCCCCCGTCTGCATCCCCCGAGCAACCCCCCCCCCCATCGCATCCGCCAACACTCGCTGTGTCATCATCAAACCATGATTTCCACCGTTGACCTCTGAGCGCCTCACTGCGAGTCCGAGCACATTTGTTGTACCTCCGGCAATGGAAGCGACCACACAGAGTTCTACTGGTCTTCTTCTAATGAAGGAGAAAAAGTACAATTATCCAAAGTGCCCGTAGCTGATGATGACTATTTCAAGACAGGCTCGTCGTGAATGGATGAATCATTACACCGTTTAAAGAAACAAAGGCAGCCATTTGTTAAGCCTTTACTGGGAGAAAATTACATACCAAACGCGTTTGAGTTTAATGCAGATTTTGCCACATAGATAATTCTCTCTCAAATACTTGAGCACCAAAACTTTCAGACCAGCCCTCCGTAATTTTCTACACATAATGATCCAATCTTTCACATATATTCGCGGGGGAAACAGAATGTGCTGAATCACAGGGCTTACTAAGTGAAAACATGGGTATGTGCGACTGTCTGGGGTTTCAACGACTCTGCTTACGTTTCAGAGTGAACGCTATTGATTTTTAATGAGGGAGTGGTGGGAGGCTGCTTTTTGATTCATACATCTTGTTTCCTGCTGTTCACCGGCGTCTCCCCACCTACACAGACACGCATAGTTGCCATTGCTCAGGGAAAAAAAAAAGAAAAAATCCAAAAACTCAGGGACAAACTGATTTACATTTCTGTTGTTGTTGTTGCATTATGTTATAATATGCTTTTCCCCTCAGTCACCGCTGTAGTTTCTAGTAAATCAAGTTGCGTTCTGATCACTGAGATGAGGGAAATGCGTTGGAGACTAAAGGTGGGTGAGGTGTTCATGGACAGCTCTCTTGAGCGAATTAAGGCTGAGATCTCCGCTTTGACTGGGCCAATGCAACACCTTGATTTGGACGGATGGTGTTCACAAATGACTCTTGAACACAGCAGCTTACGGATGACTCACTGGCCGCAAAACAGCCTCTAATCATCACTTCTCCGCCACGGTGCTTGAGACTTGTCTCATATTTGGCTTTTGCCAAACAGCATTTACATTTTAGTCAGACGTCTCCTTTTTGGCCTCGTCTGTTCAAAGGACGTTGTTCCATAAGTCTGCTTTCATGAACTTTAGTCTTTAGCATGTTAACTGAGGTCTGTAGAGTGTGGGACGTAGCAAGGGACGTCCACTCCTGGAATGACTGACAGCTGCTTTGAATGTTTTCCACAATGGCTTTACACAGTAAATCACTAAGGTTATGACTGGTATCTGTCCTCTTTGGCATTGTGTTTGCAATCAACTGAATGTTCCAGACCAGCAAACTGCCAAAACTTCTCTTTATTTTATTTTAATTTTTAAAACAGAGTTGCTCATACTTACTGATTATTAATTACAGCCCTTTGATGATCAGCACCTGGCAACGAAAGGCAGAAGCAGCGAGGCTGGTTTATGCTTCTGCAACACAACTACACTGCAGCTACGCTGCAGGTATGGGCTATGGCGTACCTTAACATGCACCTCACCACAAATACAACTACTTTTCAAATCAATATGGACCACAAGAAATGTGACTAATAGATTTGTTCTTTGTTTTTGAAATTTCCTGCCACTCCCTCTTCTTCCTTGTTTTCAGGTCGAGTAGAACTATAGTTTCAAAAACGACAAAGCTCAACATTTATCAGCTCCAACTCACGTAAAATATACATTATTTGCTCCGTCGCTATGTCTCAGCTACATTTACGAAGTAAACAAAAGGAACCTCTGCACTGTGGCGGCGTAATTACAGAGCGACGCACACAATAACGCTAGAGATGGCATAGGTGCTGCTACACAGAAGCATAAATCAGGCTTGTAACTGGGCTTTTGAGACTTTTTTCCCCTCAATAAACAATGACACAATGTAATATGTTGCTTATCTGAAATGTTAACTTTCCTGCAGCTTTCCAAGACATGGGAAAAAAATGAAAAGTCCATGCTAGGGTGATATTATCATGAAAACAGATCATTTAAACATAGGCATGTAACAAATGTCCATTTTTCTTTCTTTCTTTGGTCTTTCTCTGACTCTTCCAGTCTGCAGCTTCCTTCTGAAAATATCCAGTTTGAATCCTGACAGTCGCTAGGAACTGTTGATCGATTGTTGGGTGGTCTCATGATGTCAAAATATATAAATACAGTCACTGAAGCAGAATGTTTCATGTTTGATTCATGGATCAGGCGCTTGTTGTGATTTCAAACACCTTCTCAGAGAACAGCGTGTTATGCAATACGTACCGACGCACAGTACAGTTGGACATGTGGATTCAAAGGTCAAATTAAGTTCACCTGTAAAGGTTATAGTGCATTCTGGGTGAATTATGACAAGAAACTCATTTACAAATGGAGGAGGAGGAGGAAGCCGTGGAGGTGAGGAAGAACAGAAGGCTTGGAGGAGAGGAGGAGAAGTGTAGGTGAAAAGGCAATAAAAGCTGAGGATGGAGAGTCTGTGGAGGAGAACAAGGAGGAGGAGGAGGGAAAGTAGCTGAGATGTTTTCTGTTATGTACGTTGTTGTCCCTCTGTGTGTGTGTGTGGTTGTGACAGAAATATAACAAATTTCACCCACTGACTGCCCTTTATCTCCCACACACTCCCATTCAAAGTGAAAGGGGACAGCCATGGATGGATTGATGGACATGAAAAGAAGTGGGATGACTACTTGGCAGGAAATAAAGTAAAATGAAAGGGACACTCTCCACTTCATCTTCTCCCACCTAGTTCAACTCTCTGGCTTGTCTAATTACAACTCCTTTCTCTCAACTCGACTCTTGTGCCTCCAAGAGTTGATGTAGTTGCTGAAGGGCCCTTCATTAGAGGAAGAAAAGAATCGTGGGTGTGTGAGCGTATGTGTGTGTTATTTGTGATCCGGTGACGCTAACAGTCGAATATCAGGAGATGTCCTCTTGTAATTATAATTTATGTAAATGTGAGGCTCGTTGCTGCAGGACACAACACCTGTTGAATGGCCTTTCCTTCCTTCGCCGAACATAAATGACGGGTGGCGGCTGCTTGGCTGCCTCCCTGCCGCAGTTTACAGGTAAACACGGCGCCTCTCATCACCCGAGGCGGTTATGTGTCTCCACAGCAACGCCATGACGCGCCAAAAAGAGAGAGCGAGCGACAGGCTGGATGCAGCAGCGGCTCGCGACTGGTCTGTGACGAAGATCCTCTAATAAGAAGATGGAGCTATCGATGAGGAAAAAAATAACGTATTTTCCCCCCTTTTTCCTGAGGTAATTTAGGTAAATTGGTTCAAGAACTTATCAATTGTTAAACATACATACATCATTGTCACTCAGTCATCTATTCATCACAACGAAATCTGCTGTAGAAAAGCAACTGGACAAACCCTCTGTGACGTCAGCCATTGTTTTTTTTTTTATTAGTGGTTTTGAAGCCTCCTTTCCTTGCCAATCTGCAAACAGGTGGAACGCACAGCGACAGGAACCCCGTTTGCAACCATCTCACCTCTGTGTTGAAGCTCCTCCAGGAAGTACGTTTTGTTGCAGTTCCTCCACTGACCACTCGTGCTGGCTCCAAAACAGAAATCCCCATTCCATGGTACAAAAACCATCTTTTACATCAGTGGTTACATCCATGAATACTGTAGGGGGGTGATTTTTTTTTTTTGTACTGCATCAGATACATTTATATTCAGCAATAAAGTTGACCTATCAGCTGTGAATTGCTCATGACATAGAGGGCTGAACCTGAATATAAACCCGACTGCAATACAAAATTTGAAATCCAACTCAAGTGACTTATCGCAAGCCCCGCCCCCCTTGGTTACTGTTGTGAGGTCCAACAAACCATATGGATTTCCATAGTGATCTCACTGCCTCTCACTGCGCTCCCAGGAGAAATATTTGCCGATTTTTGGAGGAAAAACGCGAATATTTCATTTATGAGCAGACAGAAGGGCTTGCAGTACACATTTGAAGGATATATTCAAGATGTCTTAGTCACTCTGTAACAAAATAATGATAAAATATGGATAAAAATAGAAGCTAAAACTTACAGATCACAGAGAGAGAGTGAACCTCTGCATCACCTGGTGATCGAGACGGAAGACCATAAAAATAAAGGAGCAACACCACTCCTATAAAGCTGGGTAGGTGTCTATGCACTTATGCACAATTATTAAGAAGCAAAAGTATTTGGAATATATAATGTAACATGGAGCAGGTTTGCTAATTTTAGTTTTAGTCTTTTTTTTTCCATTTTGAGTTCAGTAGCTGGTGTCTGCTGGCAGGATAACATAATACTACGGTTATTAAACATATTAACTTACCTTGAAGACAAAGCTGTCATTGTTGATTTTTGCGTTGTTTAACTGTTTTGCAGCCGTCCACAGTTTAGTCAACGGCTTATTCCTGAAGTTGTCGGACTTTCGGTCAGAGCCCTGTTCTGTGTTGTGCTGTGATTGGTCAGTCTGCGTTTCGGGGGCGGGGCTTGCAATTGGTCAATTGTGAGAAGGTAGATTTTGATAAAGGAAACTAGAGAGTAGCTGTTTCCCTGCACGCTAAGGATCTCTTATCATTTCAACAAGACACTGACCCAAGCCATTTCAATTCAATTCAACTGAAAGATATTTAATCCCTGAAGGAAAAATCATTTTAGTTGTAGTTGTCGTTCCTTTCATCTTCTCAAAGATTCATTGTAGATAGGTTGTTGCTATGGTCAGGATGCTCGGTCCTGTCGTGGTCTGTTTTTCAGCGGATCTGAAGAAGCTAATGATTGAAGACATCACTGGTTGTGTCGAGGATCTTCATAGTTGTCCATGATGTTTTTCATTTTATTAAAAGATATGCAACATCCTGTTACAAACACTGACAGGATCTAAGCTTCCTCCAGAAGGAAATTCTTAACTAAAGCGGCAATATTAAACAAGCGATAAACACGCTCTCCAGTGGTATCACTTTACTGCCATTGTTATATTTCCTTATTTTTTATGCTTACTTTTCATACATACTGTAGACGCTCCTTACCCACCCATCCCATCCCTGTTGGCAGTCACTATTTTCAGCCCCACATCATGAGTCTAAGAGATCTAAAAGGTGTCTTGGAGGCTTTTCTGGACAGTGACTGACATACCCAGCATCTACTGGAGCCATTATGTAGTGGATGTAAATTATTTTTCTTTTCTTTTCTTTTTTTTTGTCATGTAAAGTTAATTCTGTGTTGGTGTCTTCTCTCACTGAGTCCCATACATAACTCACACAGGCTCCTAATTAAATTATTGCTTTGTAATTAAGCGTAGTGATGTGTAGCCTGTAATTACTACAGACAAAGTTGCCTTAATTCCCCAGCACCATCTTTGATGTATGTGGGAGAGGGTCAGTCTTCTGCCTTCATGGATGCAACACTTCGTCTGTAATTAAAACCTACTTTTTGTGAGCGTCAACCGTCTCTTTAACTAAATGTCAGATTCCTGTTGTGTCAGGGCTGGTTACTGTGTGGGCAGAGCATTTGCAAACATTTTTCTTCCTTTTAATTTGTATAAACTGTGGATCAATTTCTAATAATTTGTTTCTACAGTGACAAGAAATACATTTTCTTTTTAAGTTGATCAGTATCTGGCAGCCCTGATAATTCACAACTGCCCTACAACTTTAAGAACAATTTTAGATAGCTACTGCATCATGTACAGATTAAGACCAGTGAATATCAGGAACACAAAGATGTTTGTAAATCATCACACTAATCTGAAAATGTGGATTAGGATGAAATTGCCATGGTTTTGGTTTAGTGTTTCTCTGTTTTTTGTTACTGCTTTTATTTTGAAATCCTGTCCTGTGTCTAGTTATGTTCTGTTTGACTTTCCTGTTCCTCATTCCCCTGATGTGTTTCACCTGTGTCTCGTTACCCCTCTGTGTCTATAAGGTCTTGTCTTTGTCTGCCCTGTGCAGGTCTATACTGTTTGCTCCCTCTGTTCCTGTGTTGTCTGTAATCCTGGATCTGTGTTTATATCTGGTTTTGGATATTCTTCGGATTTTCCTGCCCTGGCAGTGTTTTTGGTTTTTGTTCTGAATTAAAAATCAGTTTTTTGGATCCCTCCTGCCTGCTTTCCTGCATTTGGGTCCTCCATTCAACCCCACAGTTCTTTACAGAAATCAAATAATAAAGATATATAAACCCAAACCAGCACAAAGGGACTTTCGGCTCTTTGGGTCCCCCTATAGGCGTGGAGGTTAAGTCCAATGTTTTTGGGGTTTTTTTTTTTTTTTTTTTTTTTTTCAAAAAGAAGAGAACGTAAGTCAACCAAAAAAACTATTCCCTACTTTTATTTGCTAATCTACTTTTGGGTCAGAATTGTGATGTTTTGATGGTGCAGAAGTGAAGAACTACCATTGTGGATTTTATGATACTTGGCATGTCTGTTTTTAAATGAAGCATTTTAATTCCAAGCTGGTGTGCTCGGAAAAGGATCACATCTTGCTGTAATAATGTCACCAAGTGATGAGTCTGTTTTATAAACATGAAAGTGTCAGGCAGAGAGAGATGAGACTTTTTCCTCAATCTCCTGCATGGGAGCAGATATTGTTGCTTTGACCTCTTCTGCAGATTCATATAATTTTGTCCTGCGGGCAAAAGGCTGATTCTTTTATCAGTGAATTTTTATCGAGATATGCTGTACTGTAGATATGTCATCTTATGGGTCATTTTATTCTTATTCTTCCACTGCACCGATTATTAAATGTCACCACTTGGATTGCATGCATAAAATGCCTTCTCCAGTTAAAAATTATGATAGTTTGAGTTTTCCTGTCCTATTCTGCACCCCAAAGATCATGC
This sequence comes from Arrhamphus sclerolepis, assembly GCA_037176975.1. Taxonomy (NCBI): domain Eukaryota; kingdom Metazoa; phylum Chordata; class Actinopteri; order Beloniformes; family Hemiramphidae; genus Arrhamphus; species Arrhamphus sclerolepis. The sequence continues at coordinate 7,022,741 of JBAMYA010000003.1, forward strand.
TCTTTCTTGTTTTTTGTTTTTTTTGTTTTTTTAAGCTCCATTTTAGCACACAATTCCAGATATCTACACGACAATATCTTTTGGGCACTATAAGTAACCTCCTGCAGCTCAAACAACTCAATCCAACACTGTTTGTCTCACCAGGGCCCTGACTGTTTTTTTTTTTCTTTCTTTCTTTTTTTGGCAATTAATTTAAAGCCTGTGCGCCTTATTTGTTGCAACGCCATTGCATTGATTCATGTTTTCACCTCAACGCCACAATTAACAGATCAATACGAAGCAGAGAAGTTGTCAGATGCAAAAGAGAACGGAGCCATGCAAACTGAGTGTTCACAAATGCACAAAACACCAACGCTGCCTGCTAGCTACTTCCTGTGCACGTGCCTGAGCACGACCTAGAAGGGGAATGAAGACAGTCAAGGTTCTTGTTTATACATGCAATGGAAAGTTTTCATCATGTGGACATGGGAGGGGGACTCATCAATTTCCACGCTTCCGCTGGCAATCAGCTTTAGCAATTTTATGTCAGCGTGGTCTCCAGCTGTGAGTGGTGGTGTGTGCGTCAATGAAGCTTGACAGAGGAAATAAGAAAGAAAGGGAAAAAAAAAAAAAGGAACATTGGTTCAGGCCAAAAATCTGTGTATCTTCTATATATATATATATATATATACACACACATTAGTGCTGGGTGCGTTAACACATTAATAACCCATTATTACGTTTTAATAAATAAATAAAGAACACATTCATTAATTAGTGCCAACAATTATTATTTTATCTTTTATTTTATCTCTTTTTGTTTGTTTGTTTGTTGTTGTTTCTTTTTAGTTTGAAAGTCTGCTCCTCTCAGAATCTGAACACAAACGCACAGCTATAGTTCATGTAGAAAAAAAAAATGAAGGGGTACCAAAATCTGGACATGTTGATTTTGGTACCCCTTCATTTTTTTTCATATGTCTTCGCTGAAAGTCAAGCAATCAATCACAATTAAACATTTTAATCATCACCCAGTAGTAATATACATACATATCGATGTGGGGTGGAGGAAGGTGGTGATGCTTTGAAAGCAGGGGTGAAAGTCACATCAGTGTGTACATGTGTGTGTTCTTTTTTTTTTTTTTTTTTCCCACACAGCATAATTGTATGTGTTGTATGGCTACCTCTCAGTGCTGGTCAGGTATGATGGATGTGAAGTAGGCAGGGGGCTGATTGCTGTGACACACCAACCCCCAACACCACCACCCCTATGAAGGGATGAGATCTCTGCTCCCTGAAGCCCCGGGCGGTGGATGTGTACGATGATAGAGCCTTTTAATGAAAAAGCTTAAAGGTCACAGAGTGTGTGAGCATGCGTGAGTCCACATAAAAGTGTCTTCTAATTTGCAAATATGTAGTAAAGGATCAGGATATTTGCAAAGTCCCTTTGAATTCAGCTACACACTTTGTGCTTTGGCTAAAGAATTGTGATAATCGTGCATGTTTTGTACTGGTGGCACACACCCAGCTGGCCGTAATACAGCACGTGTAAGTGTTTGCGTCTGTGTGTTTGCTGGAACTCTTTCACGAACCACAGCAGGCTGCTGCTGCTCAGTAGAGTCATCTCCATACCATACAACAACCAGCCAGGCCTCCGTCCAACAGAGACGGATTAGGAGGATTTAAATCCAGTGAAGGTTAGACACTCAAATACAAATTCTCACATATAGCCCTCACACACATGCACACGCAAAAATATATCAAACTGCACATATTCCAAAGAGAAAGAAAAAGGACGCTAACAAAGCATTTGAGGAAGGCAAACAGAATTTCGCTTCTTTCGTCTTTATTTAAAAGGGCTCTATCTCAGTAGAGCACATTTGTTTTATTCATTTAATGTCACATCAGGAAGAGCATGTCAGGCCACTGGCTCAGAAACTCACTTTGCAGAAGTTTTTTTTTGTTGTTGTTCTGTAAAAAGTACCAAAAGAACAAAGCCTCATCGTGTAAAACAGACAGGGAAAAAAAAAAAAACTGTATTTTTTTCCTCCTTTGATTAAATTGCCCTTTAGATAAAAGTAAATCTAGTTAAAGGCAAAGAAAAAAAATGATTCTCTCCTCTGTGATTTCCAACCTTAATATCAAAGATGAATAGTAATGAATTAGGGGAGGAATATGTCTTGGTGTGTTGGGAACTTAATCCCTTTAGAACAAATCTGCATCTTATTGGACCATAAACAGATTACCTCAAGGGAATTGAGGATTTGTTTGGGATTTGAGGCTAGAATAGTTTGAAGTGTAGCGCTCTTGTCTCCTATTATTGTTTAGTTTCCATCAACACTGGCATGCACAGACATTCTGATGGGACAGTTAGTGGGTCACCAGCTCCCACAGCTTTTATAATCTCTTCTCACACATATACTGCCCATGTTCATTCAGAGATTCAGATTATGACAGACGGGAAAAACGCTACTGATTTGAATTAGTATGAATGTAAATGAGCTGGTAGGACATGTCATACCCTGATTGGAATTCATGTGCAGGATTTGAAATGAAATAATAATTTTAATATTATAATCCCACAGCAAAAAAAAGTGGTCAACCACAGTCAACATAATTCCATTTCAGGAAACTCTTGGTAACTGTTTATGCATCCAACATAAAATTAGAAACACAAAATTCTCATACCACTCTTCTGTTAGAAATTGCACATTTTCTTCTAAATGCTCAAATATTTCAAGTTTTCCAAATCATCATATAAAAATATTTGGGTCACTTGTCCCAAATCCATATGGTTAATCCATATGTGAATTTGGGGCTTTTACAGTTCAACAGGATGACATCCCTTGTACATTTCAAAAGAACGTGAATTATTTAGTGTAATAAAATTGGACATTTTAACATAAGGGAGGGACCAATGAAGATTCAACCAGCCCTTTGTGGTCATTTGAGGAGCTGCACATTTTTTTTCAATCCTGCATTTGTGTCACCTTTGGAAAAAAGGCCGCTGTTGCCCCTTCAACTTGACTATCCAAACTCTGTCAAATAATAATTATTGATTTAAAGAAGAAAAGCCTGCATTAATGAAAAACTGCAAAGAGATTTTGTCTTGTTAAATCTACTATGTATAAAATTGTAAAAATGATTCAGGGAACAGAACATGACCTCCAGACTTCCTGAGCCCTCAGAGGGTACCACACAAGAAACTATCATTCTACCACAGTCAGTAAGGTCTAAAATGAGCTCCAAAGTTTCATGTGTGTCAGTATTACACCATATATCAAATGCCTCCACACTTCATGTTTGGGGTAAATGGGTGTCGGGATCTATGTGCCAAAGATGAGAAAGACCATCCAGGCTGTAATCAGAGAAAGATGAAAAAAACCAGTCTCGGTGATAGTATGAGGATGCATTGGTGCCTGCAGCACAGGGGCCTTACATGTATGCGAAGTCACCACTGATATATTGTCTTTTCTGGAAAGGTTCATGGTTGTTTCAGCAGGAAAGTCAGGAAAAGTCAAAAGAGTTCATGCAGCTTCATAGATAAAATGTGTGTGCTTGAGTGGCTTGTATGTATTTTACATCACTACCCTGTTGAAAATGTGTCATGCATCACGTGGAGGTGAATCTGAGAGAGACAATGATGGACTGCTGAGCAGCTGAGCAGATTCCTGTTGCAAAATTTCAGCAATTTGTATTCTTAGTTCCCAAATGATAAGATTTTGAAAATGTAATTCAAAGCAAGGTGGGTATAAAACTAGTAACAGTGTGTAACTGGCATCAAATTTTGCTGCATGTGTGATGTTTTGTTTCCACTATTATTTCCCTACGAGTGTTACTGAGCGAGAACGAGCGACATCAGTGGTGTGTCTCAAGGGAGGAGCCTGAATGTGTCATTAAGTCATCTTTGCGCTGCATTCTTGACACTATTTGGTACTTTTAATATGAATATTATCCTGTATAATTTTAGGCTGAAGACACCAAATATCAGCACAGTTGTTAAGAGATTGTAAGTATTGAATTATACAACCTAATTTAGGCCTAATATCGTTGCGTCCATATTGAGCATATGAAGAACTTTTCTGTGCAGAGAAAAATATGTTTTACAAGCATTATTTAAGAAGAATATATATTTTATTTTCAGAGCAAATTATCCCTCACTCTGATATATATATTTATATATTACTGGTATTGGACTGTAAATGGGGAGATTAGGTTGTGCAGATCAGTTTATTCATGAATGTCCAAGGTCGGTAAGGTCTGGATTGAAAGGACTGATGGATCCAGGCGGTTACAGCGACTGATTCAGTCTTTGGTGGACATGTCTATCCTCATCCTGGAGTGGATGGGAAATG
>JBAMYA010000003.1:7028433-7049400 GCA_037176975.1 Arrhamphus sclerolepis
GTTTGTCTTTTTGTTTTTTTGTTTTTTTTGTTTTTTTTTTTAGGTTGTTGCTCAGTTGTGGAGTTTAGTTTTCATTGTCAAAAAAAAAAAAAAAAAAAAAATCCACAGCGTGAATGAGTTCTATTGTTGAACATTGTGAAAAATCCTTAAATCACAAAATTTAAAAATAAGCCAATGATGAATGTGGTCTTTGTTTCCTTTAAAAAAAAAAAACAACTCAAGGAAACGGCAGTTTCAAAGTTGTACTGTAAATTATGTTAGTGATAAGAATGGGACTATTAGAACAGGCTATAAAGTTCAGGTTGCTGTGTCTCTATAAACCTGCAGTACACAAACTCAGCTGATGTTCTTCACATAACCGTCAAACCTAAGGTAACTAAAATACGTGATGACTCTGAAAACTGAATAGCAGCACTTCTTAGCATGCATCATTTGTCTTTTTTTCTTTTCATTCATTTTTTAAAACGCCCACTGCTGATGGCAGTTGAGGAGGTCTCCGTTTTACCGAAAATCAGCTAATCCCCCTGACACTGACTTGCTCATCTCACCCACTCACAGCATGAAGAATTTATTAGGGGTCTGGGCCCCCCACACGCCATGAAAACGGGGGATATCTGTCTTGCATTAACGCACACACACACTGCCACACTCTTTTAATTTTCTCACTATAGCTCATGAGCGTTTTGTGCTCATTTTGGCTGCCATCTCCCTGTGGTGACGCCGTCGTGCCTCTGTCTTTAATGTTTTTTTTTATACAGGGAGCGAGCCACTCTGTCTAGAGACTGGAAGATCCACATTTAATGCAATAGAGGAATTAAGACTGCGGTGAGTTTGCCGTTAAGGAAAGGCTGACTAACACACCCATACGTCACATATGTAGAAAGTCCCATGTTGGCTCTTTCACCATTTTCAGAAGTTCAGACACATTCAGCGAATTACTGCTGCTGTGATTGTTCTATATGCCAAAAGATAAATTATATGAACCAGAACTGAAAAGTTGAACGTCAGAACCACAGTTTTCTGGCAGTACAACAATTCTCCTTGTTTGAGTTGAGAAGAAAATACATGAAAGGTTTCTCTGTGTTTATCGAGGCTTCTGCATGCAGAGCTGAGAGGTTTGTTTGCAGCAACACAAGGTGGCTGATGTTCAGGAAGAGTTTGAGGTGAAGTGGTTTGGATTTTTTTTTTCTTTTTTCTGCAGTTGAGTCTATAGTTTGATCTAATCAGGACATCCCGGCAAGTGTTACAGATGATTAACACTGTTTCCATGGTTCCATGGGCTGTGAAAGAACACATCAGATGATTGTGAATTTGCTATCAAAACTTAGGTTGAGGGAAAACAACATTAAATATATGCTTTGGGGTTGTTCCATCACAAGAAACACGAAAGATTATAGCAATTCCAAAGTCTATAAAATTATCATAAGAAAACTAGCAGTAGTGTCTGCTCTGAGATGCTGATTTAACAGGACCATTTTAGATGAACCACACTGATACATTCATTTCAACTTCCAGATTAAATGTTTCATTTTAATCTCGACATATAATATTACATTATTCGATTAGGTGGATGACTATTCTGTGTTTGCAAGTTTCTTTTATAAAAATAGCTAATAAAAGGGCGCTTCACAACATGCATTGTGTCTGAAACTTGATATTTGATATTTTAGTTTTGTATCGATGCATCATTCATTAAATCGAACGTCATGCATCACTGCACCCTTATGAGCCAGTTGTGTCTGTAATTCAGATCTCTAAGTGGGTGCAAAGACCTTAAATGAGTAACTTTTTGTAGGGAGTTAGGTTGCGTGAATCAAATCTATTTTAAGTCTCAAAACTGTCATTCCATGTAAATGATAGTATGGATAGGATAATTCTAACATGCCTGCTAAAAATGTCTTCCCGTTCACCCTTCCACCATCTTATCTTGATACGAGTCAACTACCAAACATCAGATATTCCAACGTTAATCGATGCAAAAAGAGGTACTTCGGGCTGGGTATTGAAAGTCAATACCTTTCTGGTATTGGTCACTGAATTGCTTCAATACTTAATTCCGATATCTTGAAGCGACTCCACCACCATTCTATTGTTCGGTGTCCAGTGAAACACCGCAGTTGTTTACACGGTCCCGTGGACGCCTTCTTTAGTCCTTTGTTGTGTGTTTTTACCCAACAGTATCTCTGCCTTCGTCATGTTGGTGGTTTTATACCAGGTGAAAGTGATTTTTTGCTTCATTGGACTTCTGTCATCTGCTCTGTGGAGGTTTTAACCCCAAATATCTGACTCTCTTCTAACTGGTTGTCTCATTCCACTACCATGTGCATTTTGAAAAACAACAGCCCTCGTCGTAGCGATCCGTTCAACAACACTTCAGCATAGGGGTTCAGCGGATCAAAAAACACACGGTGAAGATCAGATCACGGTTTTGAGTCACGGATCGGATCAGTTTTCAGATCAGTGAAAAAAGATAACTCTAGATTTAAAAAAAAATTATTTTTTTTTACTTAGGGTTATTGTTTTTGCCCATTAAAAACATTCATCTCAAGACTTTTCAACTCAGTTACATAAAAACAACTCAAGGTGCAACATGATACTTGTTGTTGCACAGCCTTCATCTTGGCTTCTGTTTAGATGAGCAAAATTTCTCAATCAGACTTTTAAAAAATTTGGAATTCTTAATTCTGAATCCACTGTTTATATGGGCACTAAATCAACGCGCCACGCTTTATTCAGAGTAGCAGCGTTTTGTTATTGCCCGAAAACAACCGCAGAAGAAAATCTAGGGTTTTGTTTCTACGGGTATTACTGCTTGTATAACTTCAACCCCGTACTGCTCAGTTAAATTTTTTTTTTTACCCAGAGATCTTTGTCACACTATAATGCACATAAAAATGCTGTTTTATTGTGCTTTGATGCATGTAAAAACAACATTTTGTTGCCCTTTAACGCACATTAAAAACACCATTTTTTTGTATCATAAATATCTCAGCAAGTCCCATTTATTTAATTTATTTACAGTTTGTGTCGGAAGCACTACAGTTTTTGGCATAAGTATAAAATGCATGTAAATATGCTGGCTAAACCGCTGGCTAGCTGGTGTTCATAGCTTAATGTTGTGGATAATCTGAGGCTAATGCATTGTGACAGCAGGACAGGATTAAGTTTTTTGTTGTTTTTTACTTTTTCTTTCTTTTTTGTTTTACTACTTGATCTGCTGCATCACTGGTTTGATATTTTTGACCAGCTCTTTCATTCAGATTTTTAAATGTGATTTTATCTGATTTTGATATTTGGAAGTCCTGGACGTGATCGTGTCTAAAACACAGTAATTTTATCAGCAACATTTTAGTTGACCATGTGTCTGTTTTGAGTTTCTTTTTTTCCATCTCAGCTGACCTCTAACTTGTCCTTTCTCCAAAATGTCTTGCAAATTAGTTGTTATCACTTAAAAATAGCATAGAAGGTTAATTTATCAACTTGTGGAAAAAGAGCACTGGCATTTAATCTTACTGGTCTTACCCAAATCTAATTTAAGGATTTATTGAGGATGTCATATCTTACCTTCCATAATTGACTGATAATACCTAAGTCTGTAGAGAAACTATCTATCTAAAAGGGAGGAAGAAAAAAAATCAAGGACACGTGTAGATACTTGGAATCTACTTAATCAGCACCAGATATGCACATTGTTGTCTGATATGTGCCTTTGGCACCATCCAGCCCATAAAAGTCCACATTTAATTTCTTCTGGCAATGTCTGAAGGTTTTGTGCCTTCAGAGGAAATAAGATACTATTATAATTTATTTTTAATGGAAATGCACAAAGGAATGTTTGTTTCTGTTTTTCTATTTCATCGTGTTTGTAATTTTATCGTTACATGTCTGGAATTGTTGTCATCGACAGTGGCGCCTTTTTGTCAGTATGGAAACATGCTGAGAAGAAAACATCCTTATTAGAAAGATGATGTTGTGGCAGGAAGAGGAGGAGATGAAATCTGATTGGCAGGGAGTAAAGGATCGAGTTGCTTATCCAGCTGCTTGGATTTGAAACATATAGAACTATTCTGGGCCATGGTGACACGTGTACATATGTGGTTATGTATTTATGCATGCGTGCCTGTATTCACAAGGCTAAATTCAATATCTGAAGTTGCTAAATTAGCAATGTTGGCCTTGCTCCATGTGTGTGTATTTATGGTGGAGAAACTAAAATTGCCAAACCACAACACACAAGCCAGATTTACCCCCCCATTACACCACCAGCCTGCAGATACACCCGTTCAGATGTTGCTTTTATCAGTTCTGAAACGACACTGGCATAAGTTGTCTTTGTAGTTTAATTTGATAGTCGGGGTAGAAATGTATTCAAAGTGATGTCACAACAGTGTACCATGTATTGTTGCATAATTTGATCCTCGTAAATACTGGTAAAAACACAATGAATTTGATGTCTTTCATCAAAGGGATTGTCATTGGTTCGGGGTTGTTTCGCTCATCTTTTTGTTGGTATTGATCTTTATCTTCTTCCTCAGACTTGGCCTTCAGCATTTTATTTGATCATCTTTTGGGTAACACAGAAACTGCTTTTTTTTAACAGCGGTTTTAACAAAGCTTTCTTGTTAAAGGGTGGTTGTCGTCTTCATTTTGCCAGCTGACTGCTCAGTTTGAAGTTGTTAATCAGCGCAGCAGCTGGCTGACTGTTGAGCTATCCAGTTTGTTGGGCTTAACGCTTGTTGACTCCACTCTGCAGGGTCTTGGCCCGACTTACATCCTGCAGACAGACGGTGTATCAGAAACATGAAGTTATTTGTGTGCGTGTGTTGCCATAACTGTGTAAACAAAAGTTGTTCCACCTAGTACAGAAATACTTGCCATAGTACCCGCACAATTTGTTCTGGTTCTCGCTTTGGGGCACACTTGTCAAACTCAGGGCCTACGGGCCAGTTCTGGCCAGCTACTACATTTTATGTGTCCCGCTAGAACATGCACAGATGATTATAATACTTATTTATAAACAGAACATTGATGAGGCAAATCTCAGTGCGACTGCCTGTTTTATTTGGTTCTGACGACATCAAAAAGCGCAATAACGGGAGGAGAGCAGCCAGGAGACAATCGAACAGATGGTTTATGTCAAAAAGTCACGATTTAGCAAATCGTTGCAAAATATTTTAAAACAAAAAATGTAATCTAATCAAATTTTTTTGTTAAAACCCGTGATTTTTGTAAAATGTGCATTTTGTAGAACAAAAAATTGTGATTTTTTTTTAGGGCAAAATATAAAACTGAATTTTATGATTCATAATTTTACGTCAAATTGTTGCAAAAAAGTTATTTTCCAACAAAAATTTGTAATTTGAAATCAAAAAGTAATTTTTTTTGTAAGATTTGTGATTGTACGATAAAAGTCTTGGTCGTTTTAATTTTTTTTAAAGTCCGGATTTTGCAAAATTGCAAATTTTTAAATTTACGATTATATGATTTAAAAAAAATAAATAAAAAATTTAATACAAAGGTTTCAAATGTAGGCTGTGATGAAAGTTGTAATTTTTGTGAAATATGAGATGTTTTGACCAAAATTCACCCAGGCACTCTTGCATGAAGGTCCCTCAGAGAGGGTGTGAGTTTGAAAGTTATCTTGAGCAAGTAGTTGGCCCAGAGCTGGCTGTTTTATCGCAAAGAGTGCAGTGCCAAAAAGCGGTAAAAGGGAAAGTGAAAACAAAAACCATAAGCCATATTTCTATGCTGGGGAGCAGATGTTTATGCAGGCTATACACACCAGCTGACAGAACCGATGGTGCAGGTTCTTTTCCGCAGCGCTGAACTGTCCGTTAACAACTCGGACTCCTCAAAGACGCTCAACGAAATCTTCAACAGGTGATGGATGTCTGGAGCTGTTGGGGAATCCCCATTCGAGGTCCAACAGCCTATGAAAGAGGAAAGAATGGGCTGACGTCTGTGAGGGGGGGGGATCAGCAAAGCAAGGGGCAGATGCTGCAATGCCTGTACCACATTGTAATACATGTTGGCACGCACTTGCAGGTATCGAATGGGGTGTAAATCTAAAGTTTCATCACGCTACGATGTGATGTTGATTAACGGGATGACAGTTCAATGTTTGCCAACATCACAAGATCTGCCACGATGCAATATCGATTCAGTCATTTACTGAATGTATTGACGGATCATTACGCCACTAGTATAGAACCATGCTCAAGGTCCTGCACTTACTCTCAAGCTCCCAGTTCCATGCAAATGCCACAGCGACTTGAGGATATAGGCCAGAGATCTCCTGCATGGAAGTCAGGCAGCCAGGAGCTCATTAGAGCTAAGTGTTATAAAGGGTTGTCATACTCTGGAAGGAAAGCATGCTCAGACGAGTTCTGGAGCACATGTACTTGCATGCATGTGTTCCTGCTCGGAGAAAAATAGGCCTAAAACTGATAAGCCTCCAACCTTGGCTAAGGCAGTGGAGATTAGGAGATAAAGTGTTGAGCTCTGAGATCATCGCTGATTCGATTGTTTAGGATTTTGTTTCTCATTAACGCTACAGTAATGATACTTTTCTGACTGAATATTTTGTCCTCCAGTTGATGCAGCCAGTGCTTAATTCTAAGTATGAATCAGACTGAAATATGCTGAAATTAAATCAGCTCTATAACCGTGAAGGGTCTGCAGAATGCACCAGGGGCTTCCCCTCATAATGACTGGCTATGGAACCCAAGCACGCACGTGTGCACGTAAACATACATACACATAAACCATTCCACAGCCAGCTTAATCACAGCCTTGGCTGCCTTCAAGGTGTTTTGGATTACTCCAGGACGCGACAAGTTTCTGTCTGGCCTGGTTCGGGTGTTCCAGATTAGAGTGGTTTTGCTGTCTCAGATGCAGCAGGCATGGTTTATACTAACACTGCACAATGGTAGAGGTTTTTTCTTTTTTTTTCACGTCATGTATATTACAAAATCACAAGGGTTTTTTCAGAATATAATGTAAATAGGCCCATTTGGAAATAAATGATACTAGAACTATCGGGGATTGCACCTACATTACGATAAACCAGTATAAAAGCATGCAGTTAGTTTCAATGCAAAAAAAAAAAGCTTGAGCAGGAACCTCTCAGTGCGTCTGAAGAATCGTCATAACTGCTCCCCTGCAGAAGAGTGTGGCTGCTGTTTCTAGCAGTGCTGCTCTGCCATTGACATTTAGAAAAAGCAGTATGTGGGGTGAGGGGGGGAGCAAAACTGTTTCTCTTTATCAGCATTCTAAGCAGAGGAGGAGGCAGCGGAGGCACAAAAGCACAAACTGAGTGGGGAGAATGGCACGAGGAGAGGTTGGCCTCTACTACCCAGTGCTTCAGTCCACAGCAGTGGAGCCGTAGCTGGATCCCACAGAAGAGTCCAAACAGCCAGGAGGCAGCTATTTTTTCATAGATCTGAGAGAAAGTAGTCCAGTTGTTTTTAGTTTCTTTAGGTTTTTTTTTTTCCCCCTTTCACTTTGTTGCACATGCAGGAGTTAAAAAAAACAACATATCACAGATCCATGAAGGCTGGTTATGAAGTGACAAAAATACTTTTGTTACATTTTTCTTTACATTTGCAGCAAAGCGTGAGGTAGGGGTGGGCAGTCAATCGAAAATGAGTCGAAACCGACATTCAGAACCAATAATCGTTGTAATCATGCTCATGTCAGTTATTTCAACCTCATATAGTTCAGCTGTGTGTGTTTCCTTTCACTTATTTTGAATTCCAAGATATGTGCTCTTATATTATAAAAAAAAAAAAAAAAAAACTATTCCAGTTTTAGTCGTTGATTATATTTGGAGCAAAAGCTTTGCCAGTGGTTCATGAGAGCAAATAATAAAATGATGCTAAATTAATCATTCATTAATTGTACTTGAGGTAATTTGTTCAGTCAGTTGAGATGCTGATTTGGAGTCATGTCACTCAGCCATAACAGGAGATTTCTTTTAATAATCTGCCACACAACAGTAGCATCGCCAGGCGTCCGAATTCTGTTGCTCTTTGATACAGATAATTATTGTAGTTCCTCTGGATTCGAGTGAATAGGCGTACAGGCGGTGGAGTAGGAACTCTGGTGGTTTTGTAGAAAGACCTTGTTAATCCACTGTGTTACTAATATTTCTGCTGCGTCTCGGTTGTTTCAAACAGTGGCAGTTAGTCGCTCCTGTATGACTCATCAAATAAAATCAGCCTCCACCCTGTTGCAATTGGTTTGGTACGTTTTGTACTTTTGGAAATCGCTGTGAATGTGAGGGATACCAGAACATTTCATGAAGCAATTTTTGTGGAGTGAATGGGCATGGCTGCTCAGGCTAGCTCATCAGTATCCACACGACTGCACGGTCAAAGCTGAATCTGTGTAAACAGCAGTGCAGGTAGATACAATTAAAATTTTTGCTATACAGCTAAGAAAACATTCAAAGTCCAATCGTTCCGCTGTCTTTTTTTACCCCGTCTCTAAAACTGTTCATCCCAAATGGGGGGAAGCTTTATTTAGTTTATATGGCTCACATTCTGTAAGAAAGATTCATCTCTGAGCACTGACAAAGAAAGTGACCTCAAGAGAACATATGGACTGATTTAGGTCATGCAACTATTAAAATTTGTTCCAATTAGTTTTAAGGTGGCTCTTCTACCTCTTCTGTCTTTCAGATTGTCCTTGTAATTATTGAAAACCTTTTTTCTTCAAATTTTCGTACTCCTTAAGTGCCTTTGTTTTTTGGTTGGGACATGAACATGTAAAACCTGTGTATTTCATTGTAAGCTTATATTGGATCTTCTGTAAGTAGGATGAACATTCTAAGTTTTTGTGTTTATCCTTTTTTTGTTCTCCTCCACACTGACTTTGGCAGTTTGCTCCTTCACCCAAGCTTCTCTGTCATTATTCATCCGTTTGTCTCTCTGGAAGTCTTACGTAATCGAGGGGTCATGTGAGAACTGAGGTGAAGGGTCACGCTGCACCTGCAGACAGTCAACCTTTTTTCACTTTGATCTCTGTCGGATAGTGTTTCTTTTTCTCTTCATCTCCCTTTTCTTCCACCTTTCGTCTTCCTTGCTTTCATCTTTACATTTCCACCCGAGCTCCTCCTCATCCCATGTCTCTCCCTGGCTCCTCCTTGGCTCTAAGCCACTGGCTCCTTGAATCTGAACTGCATCCTTTAAGGGTAATTATGAGATCAGCTCAGTGAGGAGCAGACTGTTTTTAAACAGTAGTTTGAGGCTCAGGCCTCCTCATTAAAGCAATGTCAGACTGTCTTTTGTGATTCCAGTGTTGCAGAGGGGTATTTAACTTTGCAAAGCAAACATAGAAAGCAGACAACTTGATGTATGTGATTAACTGTTTATAATCATGAACTTAGTTTATCTGGAAATTAAGCTTCATCTCATATGGATTTAAATAGGAAAATACAACTTTTACATTTGAATTCTTAAACTTTGCAGTTACATCTTGTTTGTTTGTGTTTTTCTCAGATATACAACTTTCTGAACATGCCAATGCCGTTCACGCCCATGTGAGATTCCCCGTTTCCTGCTCTGTACCCATTTATTTCCTGCCTTTCTGCGCTGTCCTGATTCCGTCCCAGATAAACCCCAACCAGATTTCAGTAGTCAGCCATCCCTGCTCTTTTACACCGGCCTGTTACCTCTGCTTGTCGCTCTCCATGCCCCTGAATCATTACCCTGCAGACAGACACAGACTGACCTTTCCAGGACCTAAATATAGGTCCACAAAAGAATAGGAGGAAGGGAGTGGAAAAAAATGGAAGATAGATGGAACGGTATGTTAAAGAAACTTTCTGTGGAGAGAAAGAGATTTACTAGAGAAGGCTGTGTTTGGTCAAAGTGGCTGCGGGCCCTTTGGACAATACCCTAATGATGGCTATCAGTTATTACGAGCACTGTTGTAATTGCTGTGACGTCAGAATCCCTAAGTAAAGCAGACCTGCATGTTAGATCTGCTCACACACTGGCTGCCGTTGCACAAACTGTGTTTCTCTTGGAAAGGAGAACACAGGTGGCGTGGGACTGCAGACTAATAGTAAATTAGTTTTTCTGCCTTGCTCTGGGCTATGTATAGAATCCAGAGAGGCCTGAAACATTGTGTTTCTCCAGTAGATTCCTTTTTCTAGTTTCCTTCTAGTTTTTTCTTTTCTCATGTTTTTCTTTTATTGTACCTCTGTATTGAGACACCCTGTCTCATCAGCTCAAGTTGAATAGCGGTGTCTTTTCACACACTGGTCAGCATCCTAGACTCATGGGCATGGTCACCGTCCTACATCCCTTGTTATTGTCATCTTGCACCTGAACTAGTAAGATTAAAGGACACTGAATGGGAATGAAAATGTGACATCTGTGAGACACAAAAGCCTCTTTCCGATCAGCCCAATTGAAGCCTGATGATGATTGATGTGCCTTTGTTGCAACGCTGAGTTGCCGCCATTTGGTTTGTATGAAAACCAAAGAGGAACAGCAGCACTTCATGAGGATGTCTGCTGTGTGAAAAGTGCTAAACTGATGGTGAAAGCCTGCTTCTGTAGAGCTCATAGGCCACAGGAGCATGTTTTTAATGTTGGAAAAAATAGTATGTCAGTGAAGCCCTTGCTGAAACATGAGGTCTCTGCAAGCCAGGCTGCCATAGACGGATCACACCCTCACACAGCAGCTTTCTGGATGTGTGCCCAAACTCTAAACTCTTGGCAAGTTTCTGTAATTGAATCATATTTTGACTTGTTTGTCGTGACTCTGCGACTTATTTTTAGAGCTAAAAAGCTTTTGTTGCTAGGAGACAGTGTGTCTTAGGAGAGGCTGAGTGAGGGAGGGACAGTATGAAAGGGAAAAGAAAGAAATGGCAGTGGTGTTGAGGGAGAAAGGCGGAATCTGTGAAAGCTGAACGACAAACGAACAAGCTATGAGTCAGCAGGGACATCTGACACAAACACACACACACACAGTGGGCATGGTTGCTATTCCTGTGTGCACCCACGCATGAACCCACTTACCTCTCCCCGCTAACTAGTGCTGTGTATCTTTGTGTACTTTGTACATATAGATATTAGCTCGCCCACTTTGATTTAATAGACTCTTGCCATGTTGTATGCGTCTGAGTTTATGCAGCATGTTCCATGTCTGGCAGTGTGTTATGGGTGCTTGTGTGTTTTTCTCCATCACCAGTGTACCCCATTATCTGGCAGTATGTTGTGTCTTTGTCACAATGCCAAACCTGTCCCCAGTGACAAGAGTCTTATTGTCTAGAGTATGAATCATATGCTTATACTCAATTAGTAATCTGCTTTCACTTGGCTATTAGCAACCATCACAGCCATGTTGTCTGTCTGATGGCTTTCTCTCCGTGCACAATAAGACATCAGACCGCAGCATGTGGTTTATTAGTCATAAGAAGCAAGTCTGTTTTTCTGGATTTTATAAAACGTACATGTTTTTTGTCTGTTATCTGCTACTTTGTGAAAGTACAGATCTTTCATATTTGCACATTTGGAAAGTGGATGGTTTTGTTTTAAAAGAATCATTAAGGACATGAGATTGAATAAACACTTCCTTATGGCATCTGTTCTATCAAAAATACTTACCGACTATCAAGAGTAGGGTTAGTCGGTGTGAAATCATAAAATATCTGCCCTTTGTCACTGCAGCGTCTCCAATCAAAATGATTTCAAGGGACTGAATGAGTTAAATGATTGGTATGTTTCATTCAGATCAGAAATTGGAACAGGGCAACTCTAGCCCCTCCTGAAATTCTAGCAAATTTTGTCTGTTGGACAACAAAATCTCACAGCTTAAAGCTGTTAAATCTGTCAGAAAGAGAGAACAGATTGCAGATATTCAAGCAGTGCTTGTCTCTGAGCCATGCAATGTTCACAAGGAAGCTTGCAGCAAAGTCAAAGGCAGTTTGATGGTTCAATTCTTGCCTCTGGGTTTGTTCAAGGTCAAATTCATGTGTCAATATTGACAGTTTTTAATGCACTTAGAAATCTGACTCCAGGGTTAAATTGTTCCTGGTCCTTAGTTGTAATGTCCCAGCAGTGTATACAGTAAACACAACTATTGCATTTATAAGTGGACTTGTGTGGCTTTGTCTCTGGGTGGTTTTCTCATCGTTTCATTTTATTTCTTTTTTTAAAAAAGACACTGAATTTACTTTGGGGGATTAATAAAAGTATTTTGAATTTTAATTATGACCTTTTAGTCACATCTTTCGGAGACATCTTGAATGTCTCTGGCATACTTATTCAGGGTAGTACAGAAAAAGAGACCAAGAGCTCATTTTCAGCCCTGTTAGTTTTCTTTTGTTCACATCAGCATCAAAATCTGTCCTGCAGGTTTGTGGTAACATTCAGATAACTAAAAAAAAAACAACAAAAAGACACAAATTACATTCAGTAATCCCTGCATTACTTTGTTAATGCGTGAGACAGCATATGGTACCTATCCTGGGAGGTCGCATTACAAGACACATCAAATCGAGCACACTAAACTAATGAATGAATACTAAATGATCCTTTCCTGCAGTTCAGCCGCATACAGTTGCTGATGATCCTTCTTTTAACATTTGACATTTTTCCTTCATGATTGTGGCAGATCTTTTTGTATGTTGTATACACCCTGGCTTTTATTGCACATATTTGTTGAAGTACGACCCAGGAGGTCCTAAACCAGGGGTGTCCACATTTTACATGTCCTCCCTACTTCAGCACACCTGATTCAAACACATTAAGCATATGAATCAAATGTGGTGTAACAGGGAAACATCTCAGACATATTGACAATTTTAAAGTTGTTTTTAATGTGTCCATTTTCAATTGGTATTTCTTTTTTGCAGAAATGTATCACTGTTAAAGCAGCTGTCTCTGCAGCTGATACCATTACAACAACTCCTCTCAGTGCCTTTGTCGTCTGCAGAGACAGCTGTGCTCTTGATGTTTAAAAGTGGATTTTGCCCCACTTGATTAGTTTTTCCATGACTCATTTTGACTCTATTTACACCTGCTAATAAAATGCAATCTGTATCTGGATAAGAGAAAGCACATGTTACTCTCAAAAACCGTCAGCCCTTGCAGCACTTGCATCATCGTGGTCAGATTTGTATCTTTTAGAGAAAGTGCCATCCATGCATGTGGGGATGCAGTGACGCATGCAGGAGTTGGCTGTACGCTCATTTTCATAAAATGTTTCAGACTATTAGTTTTTTTTTTTATCTTTACTGTGAAGACTTTCTGAATCTAAATTCAAAGGAACCACAAGCACAATGACCTTTTATTGAAAACTCTGATTATTCCAGGTCCAAAAAAAGTAAATATAAAGTACATAATTTCATTTTTGAGCAAGAGTCCTTGACTTTCTTTGTGTTTTGTATATAATTTCATGATCTTTTGGATTTTTATCCAGTGTCTAACCATAAATTGCAGACAAGCCTGTCTGCCTTAGTATCCCATATAGTCACTAGGTGTATTTTAACTTTTACAACTTTTTTTTCCTGCATTTTTAATTTAGTCTTTTCTGTTTTCATCTGGTTTCATTCTCTTTTTTTTGTGGTTGTTCTTAAGTATTATTGGCAGCTTTTATGGAGCTTCCCCAAAGCGTTTTCCTATCAAATGTTGACAAGGCAATAAAGGGGAAAAAAAAGGATAAATAGTTCTTTTGCTAAATATGCCAGTTTATTGGTTGCATCAGGTGGTGTTTATAAATAACGACCCCATAGTCTATATAACACAACAGTGTGGGTGTTGCATCACTACAGTTCTGCCGCGCAGGGTGATTGAACTCGGGCCTTTAGGCAACATTGTACGCAGTGTTAGTCTGTCCTTGAACATATCATCGTTGACAGTTCACTGTCACTGCTGCATAGATACGGCAGACTTAAGAGTGTGGGAAACCAATTATAACCTTGTTATTTAGCCTAGCATGTTTCTTTACAGCAGTTACATAAACACACACACACACACACACAAAATTCAGCATTGTTATATTGTACCCATATGTTTCCCACCCTCGGCTTTCTCAGCCTGATTGCCAAGGCACATCTGGTCTTAATAAGGTGTGTGTGTGTCACTATGCCTTTGCTATTCAGCCTTCTAGCCTGGCCTTCTGCTAAAGTGGTGTTGAGTCTTTTACTGCCACCCACCGCTTTACAACACAAAGCCTATATTCTTAACTTTTACATATACGTGTGTGTGTGCGCGCACGCGCTTTTCTGAGTGTGTGGCTTGCGAGTAGTTAGAAGACCATATCTTATATTTTGTCTTCACGCATTTCAAGGCCTGATAATCTGTTAAAACAGTGCTGATTTTCCAGCTTTGATGCTGATAGCAGGGATGTTTTGATATGGCTGCTGTCTGTGGGAACACATTTGACTGAAATGGTCATCAGCAGCAGCTCAGAGCAAGAACAACCTCTGTTGGCATTACCTCTGCTGACCTAGCAATGTCCCATTGTCATCTAATTATTAAGAAATTTCCATACTCTTTATTTAAAAGCAATATTTAAGGTGCTTGAGTGTTTTGGCTGATGGTAAATCCAGAGTTTCTGTTACCCTGTCTTCTTATCATGTCCATTTTAAGGACCCACCTGAACCACCTTCTCTTTCATCACAGGGTTTGCCTTTCCAGAGTGGGCTTACAAGCCGGAGTCGAGCCCAGGCTCCAGGCAGATCCAGCTGTGGCACTTCATCCTCGAGCTGCTGAGGAAAGAGGAGTACCATGATGTCATCGCCTGGCAGGGAGACTATGGAGAGTTTGTCATCAAAGACCCAGACGAGGTGGCCCGCTTGTGGGGGGCCAGGAAGTGCAAACCACAGATGAACTACGACAAGCTCAGTCGAGCACTAAGGTGAGATTGAAAAGAGTTAAAAGAAAATACTATGTGTAATCCACCCTTGCTTGCATTCACTTTTTTTTTTTCCCCCTCAGTCAACCACGTACCCGTTAAAGACGGTTACCCTGAAACTTTTCTCTGATCCTCTAATACTAGTGTGGAATGATGCTAATATTAATCTTCAAATTGAGTTCACCTGTTCTGCACAGGTATCAATAACACGAGTCGTTCAATAAACAAAATTCCAGGAGCGAGAATCATCTTTTATCAGAGATAACTGGTAAAGCCGGATGAATTAATGGAAATTGTGATATATCAGATGACAGGATGATATTATCTATTTTCACTCAAAAGAAATAAGACCATAATTTTAAATTGATAAACATTTTTATTATTCTGCTCTTCTACACCCAACAAGATTTAAGAAACAAGCAAAAACGATTTAAAAAAAGAAGCTAAAGCATGGGATGAATAAAGTAGTGACAAAAGTTGTGAATTATTCATTTTAAAGATTGAAGTTTTTGGGTTTTTTTTCCAGACACGTTAGGAAATTTGATCTTTATAACAACTGCTCTTGTTGTTTAAGGCGCATTAACTTGTGTGTTTGGGACTGTGCGTCTCCACTGCATGCTAAAACTCCAGGGTGACAGCCAATTTAGAAACACACACCTTCACCCGCTGCGGCGCACATGTGGGATGCTGCAGAGTTTTATTTAGCTACCAGTCTGTTTTCATCATCGTTTGCACAACCGCTCTGTCACAAACACACACACACACACACACACACAGTCATCAGTGTCGCCTCCTGTGTTGTAGGTTGTCGGGGGTTATCGTCTGCCATGGTGACAACTAGTTATGCTGCCTTGTCACCTCACAAACACACTCACACAGATGCGCCCACACACTCAAGTACACTTAACAACCTTGTTCACTGTCAGCCCTCCTCCAACCCATCTGTCTTGTCTGTTCCTTGAACTTCTTTTTCTCCAACATAACCCGATAAAGCTGCATATTTCAAGACGTGTTATTCTGAACATGTCTTTTAATTTTATCTGAATGTGATCAAGAATTATTGAGCAACAAATGATGCAGCAAAATGTAATAATGTCTGTTAATTGTTAGTTTGGATGTCAGGGTTGACACTGGAAATGCTTGTCTCTAATTTGATATCAGCTATGAAACTCATCTAACATGTTAATACCCATAAATAGACTAAAACCACTTTCACACAGAGATCACGTATTAGCTCCCTTTCCTGTACTTTGTGGTGCACAGTCAACAAGTCCCCTAATGTTTCTGATCACTGGCCGCTTTATTCAGTTTGCACTGAACAAAACAGTGGAAATTCAGAACAGCAGTCATTTTGTCCCCGTTACACCTCTGTTAACCACCTGCAAAGTAACGGACACAGAGCAGAATGTTACATTGCTTTGCCCTCATGCCATTCACATAGCACATTAAATAGAAAATTATAATAATTATTATATATTTTGATGGCCAGGAATAGGTCCTTTCAACTCCAAAATAAAATAATGCTTGAATTACACGTGAAATCTGTACAGAAACTAAATAAACTGCACATGTGATGAGGCTGATCTACACGTTCTGCATGATGGTAACTACTTTACTCTTTAGAGCAAAATAAAGCCCGTCAAAGTTTATCAGAATATCAACAGTTAATTTGATTGAC
Source organism: Arrhamphus sclerolepis (assembly GCA_037176975.1). Taxonomy (NCBI): domain Eukaryota; kingdom Metazoa; phylum Chordata; class Actinopteri; order Beloniformes; family Hemiramphidae; genus Arrhamphus; species Arrhamphus sclerolepis. The sequence goes on from JBAMYA010000003.1 coordinate 7,044,982, forward strand.
CTGCATAAATCTTAGTCAGTGCTGTGCATCAATCACATGTTGGAACCAAACCCTGTTTTGATTGTTTCACTCTTTGACTTTGAAATGCTTTATATCAATAAAAACATGTCAATTGAATCTGACATGTTTGGAATAAAGTTCTCTTCATCTTTGATTCATGCTTCTCTTTGACTTTGAAGTGAGTTTTCACACATGTCTGTGTTCATTCATGCATGCACAGAACATGTGTATGCAACTTTGCATTACCGCACGATAATGTCTTTGTTCAGTCCATAGAAATCGAGTCCATACAGTTCAGTTGTTTAGAAGGAAGTTCAAATGGTCTTCAGGGAGCATGGGGACTCCAGTAGGCCTGAGCCCAGTATGTGAAACCCACCGTTTCATATTGACTCAATACTGTTTGGAAGTGTGTGCGCTCATTTCGCATGTATGTGCCTGGTCGTTTCCCAGACGCGTTCAAAGGACTATCCATCTACCACAGCTGTGAACATTATAACCCTCCAGCTTTTACTGCATTCACAGCTCTGATATTGTTTACACTCATGCTCAAACCCTGCCCCTTACCTCCTTTAGAGTTTAGAGCATGTGCAGTGTTTTTTTTTCCACCATATGTGCAATATGTTTTACTCACATCCCTTTAATTACATTACATTTAGCAGTCGCTTTTATCCAAAGCAACTCACAACAGAGGAATACAATCAAGCCACAGTAAATATTATTTTTATTATTGTTCTTTATTTGAGTTTTGTAGTTTTTTCATGTTGAAATATCTGTTTCGGTATCATTTGAAGGAATGTTTGATTACTTTTAGGAGGCATCATCTAGTTTTTGTGGTCTTCCAATCCTACTGCCAGCAAAAACCAGCCAGAATAGCTCTGCATCCCGTCCCGTTTGTCCTGAGACAAATGTACACATATTGATAACATCCCAATACCAGACCCTCCAGGACACCCTCAGATGTTCTTTGTCCAGACCTTGGAAAGGGTATGTGTGAGGAAGCTATAGCCAGGTAAAAAATAAAAGTATGCACCTGCATGTGCTCAGCACATAGCTGTGCTTCTTCACTTGAGTTTAACTACATTGTTGTAGATTGTTCCTCATGTTGATTTTGTGGGCCGATCACTTTTTTTTTCTTCATTGTTTTATAAATATTCTCCTGCCTTTACTTAAATTTGAGCAGGTAAGTGTTGTTCCAAATGGTGCACTGATCCAGCTGCCGTTGTCTCCGTTATGGTGGCCATTTTTCTTTTATTTTTTTATGCTAAATTGGGTCCATCTAGCTCCGCCTCTTTTGCTACGTAGCTAAAATGGCTGACGTGGACTAGAAAAAGAGAACATTGTTCCACACTCTGCATTTTGGCCGTTATGAGTGCAGTACCCGGATCCTTTCAGTACACTTATTTTTGTTGTAATCGGAACGCCCTACATACTCAAACTAGGTATAATAAGTACAGAAAGTATGGATATTGGAACACACAGATACATAATTCCCATGTAACTAAGCTGTGGTCAAGTACAATTTGTTTGGTTCTTTTTTGTGGTGTTATTTTAACAAACATGTCACAGGAGTAAAGCACTTTTATTTTTCCATTGTCTGTCTTGGCAGTTTGTTTGTAACATTAACACCATATACTGAAGTATTTTATATATATTGCAATTTTGAACAATATTTGCATATCAAATATTTTCTCAAATTTGTGAACCCATAATTTTTTATGTACTCTACTTTATTAATGATTTATAGTATTTGTTTCTGAACTGAATTTGCCTTAACTGTCACTACTGTTGTGACATAATTTAAGGAAGGACTATATTAAAGCTTTGATTATTTTTTTATATTCTGTGAAGGATAAATGTGTATTAGGGTTGGACAATAATTCAGTAACAATATTGCAATATAAACTTTTTCAGTAAAGATGATATGACATCTAAACACATTTTCAACATTTTGATATACATTATAATTATGACAGTGCTTGGCAAAGTTAGTTTGTTTGATTAGAATATAATGTTTTTTGTTATGACTGATTTATTTTGTTAACATTTTCACATCTAAAACATATAGTTTTATAGAACATTTTTTATGGATTTGCAATTAAATTTTTCAGAGGTCAGCAGGTATAGATATCTGGACATTCTTGGCAGTTTCTCTTTTGTTTTCATATTATTTCTATCAATATCAGAATTATATCATATCGACCAAAATATAAAAAAATATATTGTGATATAAGTTTTTGCCATGTGGTCCAGCCGTAGCGACATTATAAGGTGTGCATGTTATAATGTTACACAAGCTGAACTACTTCCTGCTTACCTTTTAAAGTCGCATTCAGCCGCCCCTGCTGCTGGACAGCACCTCAATCACAAATAATCAACAACTTCTTTTCAGTATCGGATAAATTCATGTTTTTCTGTGGAGGTAGAAAAATACAGCCATTCACTTTGTGCTTGATGTTACTGCAAATTATACGAGGTATTACATGTCCCCCTATGAAGTGGTCAGTCACAGATGAATGAGGGCCACAATTTAGTTGCTTTTATGCAAAGAAATATGAATGCACCGTTGGTGAGTCACAGGGAGCCATTTTGTTCTTTTAGGTGATCCATCAGCAGCTCTCGTTTCACTCCTCTACATTATTCTGTGTACTGACGATGACTAATGCGCTCTTACTAATGGATCAGCCGGAATATGTCTAAATCTGAATGGCTGACTCACTTCAGGAAGCATCGCAGAGACATTTTTCAATTTAACTTTATATGCATACTGTCAACAAGTTTTTTTTTTGTTTTTTTTTTAATTGCACAGCTGCTTATGTTATTTCGCTGTTGCTTCTTTGACGCGTTCAAATTGCAAACACAGATTCACACGGCTTTCGAATACAAAGATATTTAACATGTTAGTGGTGGAAAAAACTAGGCCTTTTAAATGCATTTTAGACATTATTCAGACTACTTTGGGCTAGATACAGGATCTCTAGCCAGTTCATTGGAAGCTGACAGGCTCCTCCCGCCACCTGTTTCTTTATTCCTGATTCCATATCCAGACTTCTAGCAAACCTGTAGAACTGTGAGCAGTTTGGATCAGGAGCTGGTCAGCAAGTCCTGGTACATACAGAAATACATTTATCAGAATATATTCAGTGCTTTCCTGCCCCTGAAACAACAGAATCCATTTCCCCTAATGACAACCGGTGGAACCACCTGTAAGGGAAAAAAAAGCATTAAGTCCAGCAGCAGAACTTCCCAGTTGTCCCACATGAAACTTTAACCCACTGCTGCTTCAGTGATGCCGATGTCATGATGTTTTGGTTTCCCCTCTGATTTCATTTCATTAGTCATGTGCAGTTTCCTTCTGCAGACACATCCACCAAACATCTTTTTTTTCTTCATGCAGTTTTTAACGGGTGACTGCATCAGAGTCACTAATCTGTAGAGAAATTTCTTCCTGAACATGAGCAACAAATTTGTCACATTTCCTGAATGAGTGCTCTGATGAATAAAGTAGTGGTTATTTGTGTATTTTGTGTCACACAGCAACTTTAGTAACAATGTGTTTATAAAAATAAACACTCAGACCACAGATTACCATTAATCTTTTTATTTATTTTATTTATATATTTTAGTGGTGGTGGCAAGGATTGGGCACATTCAAATAGTCCACCTTGCAGGGGCTCCAGTCTAACACTGACTCAAATATCTAAAACAGATATCAGGTCCAGTACTTTTAGTCTGTCTTCTGTGTGTTTAGCAGTAATTTGATGTCCAGATCCTGTTTGATACAGTTGTATTTGCACACTGAAAGTCCTGACCAGTGTGTTGCTGCATATATTTCAGTTATTTGACTAAGAAAATCTTTAACTTGGCTGATGTCTTTCACAGAAAACATGGACTCAAGTCCCTTTTTCACCTCAAAGTTTGCTGCTTATCAGAGGTTCAGTGTTTTTAGGACAGAGTGACATCCAGTGAACAGCCCGAGGCAGTGTTTGGTTTGACTCTTTTGTGGAACTTGATGGATGGCAACTGGTAGCATCTTAGAATGTGATCAAATTTATTTATATAGCGCTTTTCATATGTGATGTGGGTATGTTGTCCAATATAAGGTTAGCCTGGCCAGCCATAGCCATTCACTTCACAGAGAATATCTGTGGTACCTTCCCATTCATGACAGAACACAGCAAATCAGCTGCAACAACTCATTAAGGAGCGTCTAAGAGCCACTTATCAAAACAACCAAGATGGAGGCAGAATTCTTAATAAACCACAGTTAAAGCGTGATTCCTTCTTCATGAATGCATCCCATGATCTAAAACACCAGGGGTCACATTTACTAACGTGGCGTACGTACAAAACGGGGCTTGAAACCTGCGTACGCCGATTTCTACGCAAAGTTTGTGATTTACAAAAAACAAACTTGACGTG
>JBAMYA010000003.1:7049500-7066582 GCA_037176975.1 Arrhamphus sclerolepis
TTCACAAGTTGCTTTGCATCGACCATTTATGGTTGAATGTGGGCGTGTAGAGGGCAGGACAGGAGGCGGAGCCTTGTCCGCAAACGTTGAAGTGCAGCTGTGATTTATCAAGGAGAAACTGCTAGCTGGTGTGCGTACGTTGGGTTTGTTGTAAATCAGGATTTTTCTTGGCGTACGCCATTTTTGGCTTTTGGCCATACACACACTGTTAGTATAGATCCTACGCAATGTTTAGTAAATGAGACCCCAGGAGATTGCTATACATCTGTACTTGAAGCTTGTCAGGACTGAACATTTGAATCTGTTTATCAGTGTCCAGGTGAAAGCTTTCTGGTGATTCTGAGGTTGAATTGAGCTAGTCTGCTGTAATATTTCCATTTAACAAAATGGAAGTTTTTTAAAAGGTTTCAAAAGTCTTCCAATTGTAACCTAGAAGAAAATACAAATGTATTGTTATAAAGAAACATCCACCAAGAGCAGATCTCTTCATGTTTCCATTTTCAGAAAAATAGTATCTTTTGATTTGGAGCTAAAGACGGCTACACTGTGTTAAATCACTCCTGTCCTTCCCTCTTCAGATACTACTATAACAAGAGGATCCTCCACAAGACCAAAGGGAAGAGATTCACCTACAAGTTCAACTTCAACAAACTGGTGCTGGTTAATTATCCCTTCATCGACATGGGTTCTGGTGTGTACATGCATGTTTCTTTTTCACACATTCAAACCAACTTGGAAAATCCACATTATAAAAAAATCACACTCTGATATTTCATACAACATGATGTTTAAAGCAGCATGAAGCCTCCACCCCACTTCTAGTTACCTGTATTGGGGTCTTTATTATTTTTTATTTCATTTTATTTTATAAATGTCGCTTGACTGCGACATAACTGGCATGGTTGTCCCAAGCCACAGCTTTAGTATTAAAAACAAAAGCTGCGTTTTTGTTTCCACTTGTGAAAAATCTGTGGAATTTTTAGCACTTGAAAGAACATTTAACACTTTTTTTTTTCCCAAGTTCGCCAAAATCATTTACTTGCAAGAAGGAAGAATGTAGTATCTGAAAACTTGAAGACAAGCTCATTCATGCCAGTCTTTTGTCAAGACAAACTGCTGCCAGATGCTTTACAGTTTGAAGAACGAGTCAGAACCAATCACACAAATTCGGTATACCAGAGTGTTTGTGCGAGAGTGCACGTTTTGACCGGGTGCACATGCATCGGTCTGCCTAGATACTGTGTGTGTCAACGACGAGAGTGTGCCACGTCCTAGATTATCCCTCTCTTCCCTCCTCTGAAGTCGCTGCTCGTTCTGGTCCAGGCCACCCAGTGTAAACACGGCCCATATGGAGCGTTGGATTCTAGGTGACATAAGTGCAGCACGAAACTTTAATTATAGCCTCCGTGTGATGTGGCCCACACACTGACATGTTGTGCTATGATGGTTTCATATGATGGTTTTACACACACACACATGCCCACGACAATCTGGATTGATAGGAAATCACAGACGCTCACAGACTTTCACGCCACATAAACACCCGTATGCAGTTTTCTCCACTCATCATGTCGGGCACACATGACAGAAATGTGTGCTTTTTCAAAAGAGAAACACACACAGCAGCACCACTGGAAAAAAAACAGAGGAACCCAACCCATGTTTGTAATGGCAGTAGGAGCGACTTTTCCAATATTTAATTCTGGCATGCGCTCTGATGCCAAGAATTTATTGCAGTGCCACAGTCTTCCTGGCAGAAGAGAAGAGGAGGAGGGGAGCTTGTGGTTCTTTGTTACCCACCGTTCTGTTTGTGCGCATGTGACGCTGCGAGTAAAGTAAAACCCACTCTTAGTCGTTACTTCTCTCTTTCTGCTCAGCTTTTAAGGTCTGTTTCATCCAAATGTATCATCCTCACAGGTCGAGGAGTCCCCCAGAGCGCCCCTCCTGTTCCAAGTGGAGGAACACACTTCCGTTTCCCACCGTCCACACCATCAGAGATCCTCTCGTCCAGTGAGGAGCTGCGCAGCCCCGGCATGTTTAGCAGCGTGGCCCGCCGCATGGCCCGTGGCTCTGTGAGCGACTGCAGCGATGGCACTTCCACCAACTCAGAGTTGGAGGAGGCTGTGGGTGCTGAGGAGCGCTCTGTGGCATCTGAGAGGGCTTTCAGGGGTCTTCTTCCTCCCCGCCTCCCTCACGATTCTCTTTTCAGGGTGTATGGAGGGGCTGCAAACCCAGCAGGGCTCCCTAGACATGCACCCCGGGTCCACCCAGAGCCCCTTTCCCCGTTTCCTGTCTCCCCTCTGCCGGGCCCTGGAGGTCTACTGGCTCCTACACTGTCCCCAGCCTTATCTATGACACCCACCCCCCACCTGCCCTACACCCCGTCCCCCTCCCTGTCGTCCCCTATGATGGGTTCTCACTTCTCCTTCAACCCAGAGGACATGAAGCACTACCTGCAGGCCCACACCCAGTCTGTCTACAACTACCACCTCAGCCCGCGCGCCTTCCTCCATTACCCCAACATCATCATCCCTCAGCCCCACCGCCCCACCCCCGAGAAGCCAGCAGCACACCACCTCCATGGTCCGCCCGTGCCGCTCTCTCATTCACTCAGCCAGCAGCCAGGAGGCGGAGAGGATGGTCTCCAACATCCATCACCATTCAAGTTCAAGCTGCAGCCGCCTCCACTTGGACGCAAACATCGGGAAACAGGAAGCTCGCTGGCTGCGTCTTCCTCCTCCAGCCAGTCCTCCTCATTTACAGGTTCTGGTCAGAATTCTGCCCTGATAGGGGGGCCTCCCAAGATAAAGGTGCGTCTGAACACCAACAGGACATGTTGAATCTTCTTAATTAAGGTTTAAATAAAATTTAATGCTGTAAAATATTCTTCCCTTCCAGGTGGAGCCCATATCAGATATGTCAGAGGAAGAGGTGGAAGTGACTGATATCAGTGAGGAGGATGAGCTGAATCATAATGATGAGGATGATGAAAGTGACATCTTCACCCCGACAGCTCACCACAGTCACGAGCTGAACAACATCCACCAGGCTAACGGAAGTGGCAGCAGCCCGTCTGCTGCTCGCCCTCCGTACATTAACCCTGACGACGACCCAGATGATGATGAAGAGGTCTTCAAGACTCCCGCCACTCCTCCTCTTGGCAGCGGGAGCCCGGCCTTCCCTCCAATTACCCTGAAGAGCGAGCCAGGCTTGGCAGCTCCCAACAGCCCCGGCGGCACGCGCTGCATCCCGCTCAAAGTTCGTTTCAAACGCCGCTGGAGCGTAGACCAGAAGATGGAGGCAGATGGAGAGAGGGATGAAGCTGAGGACAAGAAAGTAAGGGCTGAGGGAGAGGAGGACATGGAAGTGAAGGAAGAGGAGACGGAGAGAAAGGCGGAGAACGGGGGAGGAAGAGGAACGGGAGTTATACTGGGGCTGATGCTGCCACCAGCTCCCACCCAGCGCAGAGCCAGCTCTGAGCTGCAGAGGGCGACAGCACAGCTGTCTCTGGAAAACACCGGCTGCTGAGCTCAACACACAAAAAAAGAAAGAAAAACGGCACACTTCTGGGAGTCTCGTCAACAACTTCTGATGTTTTGGGTTGACCATGAAGTCTTAACAGTTCTTGCCAGCAGTCGTCAATGTAGCAGGTTCTGGTTTGGCAGAAAAGTGAGTTTAATGCTGAAATGGAGACAAAAACTGAAAGGCTTCACATTAATTTTGTTCTTATGTGTTCAATTGTATTAGTGTCATGGGAGGGAAACTACTTTTTTTGTGCAATTATTAAAGGAGTAGTTAGCCACGTTTTTACTGGCCCAGCTCCTTAAGTTACTTTACAGAACAAAATATTTTCCTTCATGTGACTACGTCAACATCTGAAGACAAAGAAGAAAAAGGATCTGAACACGTTTGCCTTTCAGGTTTTGTGGCTGTTTCTGCGCTCACGTCTGTTGATGGAATGTCATGTTCAGTGCTGTCAGCAAGGAGCTGTTATGATCTCTTTAAAATCACAAAACATAGATGTGCCTGTGTGGCCTCTAATGTAGAGTAAGGAAAGATCCCTGGTGTCTTACCAAACGCAGCAGCGTTTCTGCTGTGACTTTAACACTAATAGATAACCAGTCTTAGATTGTACATTGACTTAAGCCCAGTTTTTTAACATTAGTCACCCACAGAGGGAGAATCTGTTCCTAATATGGATTTGGAATGTCGTACATGTTTTCATTGTGCCAGTTATGCCTAAAAAGTCTGCCTTGGTTCACTTCACACCACATATGTGCCCACTGTACATTTTTAATGGGATTAATGGGTTGTGTTGTTTGTCTGGACCAGTGCGACAAAGACGTAGATTAGAGTTGTCATGAATTCTCAGACACCTTCTATTGACTTGAAGGCGGTGAGCCCTCATTTCCCTTCATTTTATTTTCTGATTGTACTCATCATAATGGACAGACGGATCCTGATGTTGCTAAAGACTCAACAGCCCTGACGGAGATTATAGAAGTGCCTCTCCGTGTGCACCGATCACCATGCAGTCATTTTCGAGATGGAGAGCAGCGAGTTACAAAGGCCGATGTCACTTGAGGATCTGACACACTGATGAGGGATATTTTTTTCTTCTTTCAAGTGGTGATAAGAAGGAACTGCAATCAGTCTTTCTTTTTTTTTTCCTTCCCCCAGGAAAGTCTTGTACACTATGACTGTGTCAGGGCCAGACTCCTCATTCTCAGCTCCTTCACTACAAAGTACAAAGACTTGAAATGAGGATGACGCCATGAGGACAAACCAACATAAGGAGGATGGAGTGACTTTGATGGCCCTCAGAACCGTCACACGGACGAAACAGGCATTTGTTGGTCTGCAAATGGACGTGATTCCCACTATAAAGCAAAACTCGACAAATATCAGGGGAAGGCTTCCAAGAGAAACTCTTCACATGAGACGAGGAACAGCTTCCGGCGAGGCTGCAGTCACAAACAAGCTGGTTTCTGAGGGACACATCTGGCCTCTGGGGTGCTGAGGCCGTATATTTTATTTTTTGTAACTGCACAAAGTTCAAGAGGTTTGGAGGTTTGAGGGCATTTGTAGTGTTTCACCCTCCAACTTACAGATCACCAGCTCTCCTCAGCACCCCTCCACCCCACCCTTTTTTTTCTTTTTAATTAATAGACTCTATTCTTTCTGTCAAAGGACATTTTTGCCTCTCGAGGACAGTATTTTAGGGCATTTGGAGTGATCTGAGGGCCTTCTGTATTTTGGATTTAACAGCCAGATTTATTCATGTGATGTTTTCAGAAGCAACGATTGAAGCAAGCTGACTTGTCGAGGGGACAACGAGAACCATGAAATGAATGTGGAGCATCAAGGTTAACTCAGGCAAACCTTTGAGATTTAAAAAAAAAAGATAAAACTTATTTTTATGACATTTTATTCGTATACTTTAAAAGTTTGAAGACATTGTGCCCGTTCTATTGAACAGCTCTAAATAATATTGTGCCTTTTTATAAGACATGCGTTTTAAGTACCCCCAGCAAAACGTATTACCACACACACAAAACCACCATGCCTTCTGCTTTTGTAAAACAGAGACACAGAATAAGCAAATCTGCACATATATATATTTTATTCAAATATATATTGAATTCAAATATTATATTTCAATATGGTCATTTGATACAAATCAGGAAAATCCTATTTTTAATGGTAAAGATGTGTATATATTCTAATGGGCATATTATTACCAGTATAATTTAGCCTTTGCCTTCTCACTCTTGCCTTCTCTTGACCGTTGAGCTGCGACGACAAAGGCCACCGGTATCAAAGATTTATATTTATATTGTAAAAATAAAAATGAGGGGACTGAGGGTGTGACGGGACAAGGATAAATGAGCGAGCATGAACATTTAAGCAGACCTGGGTCGACTCCTGTGTACACAGTCGGCGGGCGTGTTTGTTTTAACATCCGTGGAGTGGCAGCAGGGTGGGGTTCACCTCGTCAGGACGGAGTTAAACTCCCTTTTCTCGACTCATTCCACTCCGTCCCGCTTGGTACACACCACCCACCTCGATTTAAACTCCTAAATTGTTTGCAGCCGACATTTGACCCAGATCTGCTTTAAAAGCTGTGGAGGCGCAAGTTTTCGGGTCTCGCGTGTTGCAGATGAGTTCTGATAGGACAGCACAGATGTGCAGTGGGGCTTCAGCTCTCGAGGGCAGCAGCTGCTGATACGGCTGGACTTTGGTTAGAGTGTGCACAGAGCGTGCATGTGCAGGTCTGAATCCTGCCCACACACACAAACACTGTACTGGTGAATTTGAGGCTTTGCTGTGGCTACAGTAAAGGGAAACATGACATCACGCGTGACATCAGACGCCTCCACAGTCTCTCTGGAGTAGATGGCTTAACCAAAGGAACTACACCCAATCACACACAGAGGAAACGGCATAAAGAAACCTCAGAGCGATGAGGGACTTCCCATCCTCTTTATGTGCGTGTGTGTGTGTGTACAGTCTACGGTTAAGCCGTCTACATGCACAAACCTTTTCAGCACCACCTACAGACAAGTCTTGGCCCTGTTTTTTGTTTGTTTGTTTTTCAGTCATATTTTTATCGTCCACATCATCGAACAAGTTTTCCGTTATCGTTCTCAAATCGTTACTTTTCTTTGCCAGACACAGAAGTCTTTGTCATCTTGATTGATCAAGCTGAGGAGGTCAGATGTAGCCGTTCACACACGTCTGTTGAAGGAAAATGAGAACACCTGAGCTGTTAAACCTTCGCTGCCTTACCTGTCGCGGCTTCAGACAAAACACCAGAGCCGTTTCACGGCTTATTCCATCAGTGCTGTTCTTATTCTTTGCCTCTCTTCTGTATTTTATTTTATTTTTAGACATATTACTGTTACTCTTGTAATTATTATATTATTAACATAACTGTTTTTGATTATGTTGTACCCTCTGGCCATGACCCGGCCTCTTCTTCGCGAGTTCCTACTTTTTCTGTGACTTCTTGTACCAGTTTGCACTCTTTCGTGAACTTTGTTTGGCTTCAGTGCAGTCGTTATTTCTTTTTGTACTTGCGCTGATTTTATTGTCGTTTCTGCGGACAAGAGAAGGGTCACTCAATACCCACATTTGGGGGAGGACAGTTTTAATTTTTTTTTTAAAGTTGTGTGTATATATACATATATATATATTTTCTTTTCATTATGGAGGATTCTGTAAGAAAAAGAAGAGCATTGTACATTGTACCAGTCCCCCCACCCACCCACATACACACACCCTCTGTCCTGTCTCTGATCATTTCTCCTCTCATGTCCACCTCAGTGGTGAACTTTCAGTCCACAGGAGAGATGAAGAGATTTTATCATGCTTCTGTTTCCCTTCTATATCTGTTCATCTTCATTTGTAATTAAACAATAATCAGGGTTCATTAAAAAAAGGTGAAAATGGTTGATTTTTCTGTCTTTATTTCACTTATTCCACTACAAAGAGAAGAGGAATGGGAATTTTTCGAGGTTGAAGCAACAGATTCTTTGAATATTTCCTCAGATTAATGACAAACAGTTGTGTTATTAGTTGACATAGTAACTGATTGATCATGTTTCAGGTTGATTGGCCCTCACGAGCAGATTTTGAGGGTCAACACCCAGATCAGAGTCAAATCTTCTACATTCTTGCTTTTTGTGTATTAAACAATGTGCAGCTCTGACCATATCAGAACTGTCAACCACTTGTCAAGCATTAAATTACAATCATGAATAGGCACCGACACCAGTTCAAGTGTTTGCTGTTTTACATGTCAAGAACAAAAAAGATCTTTATAAGGTGATAAAAGTCTAGATTAATCGGTCATTAGCAAATGGAAGCACTTTAAAAAAAAAAAAAAGGTTTTGATCTGGTCTGGAGCATTTAAATGTGTGTGAACACAATGCCAAGAAGGAAGGATGTCAGCAAAGATCTTAGTAAAGCAACTTATCAGTCAGTGTTATAAGGCAGTTTCCAAACAATTTGGAGTCCACTGATAGAAACTCCTGTGAAACAGCAGCAACACAACCAGTCTAGTTGATGAGAGTGGTCTGACAGAAGGTACAGCGCAGCGGTTTAAAAACTGCCTGTTCTGCTCTCTGCTATATATGTGAGCTGAGTCTCATTTTGACACTGGATGGTGGCAGGAAGTCAGACATGAGAACAACACAGAATCCAGTGAATTTTCAGATGAACCACTGTGAGAGTTCTCTTGACACTGACCCGCCTTTAACCTGTGGTTCCTGTGGGTAAAGAAGAAAGTTTTAGGTGAGGTTAGGACCACGTTCAAGGACAGGTTCAGTTTAGAAGTTGAAAATCTCATTTTATTTGATGCCACTTATGTTTTTTTTTGTGTGAGACTTTTTTTGTTTTTGTGTAACTCCAAAAAGTACAGGACATGGCGAGATATACTGCTTCAAACGAGAAGACTACCGCATGGTTTTTGAGACCTTCAAGTAAACTCGTAATTTCACCAACCTTCCTGGCCGCGAGTGTTCTGGCTGTAAAATGGTCTCTGTGGGACCTGAGGTTGACCTGAGGACGGAGAAAAACTGCTGCAAAACCAGACCATGGTGCTTCCTCTCCCTTTCCACCTGAGGCTTGAGAAAGATTTTTAAATTTAACCGAGGATGTTACTAATAATGACTTTTTTTATATGTGAAAGATCAGACTGCACCTGACAAGTGTTTCTTAACATCATTTGATCAATGAACTGTTATGAAATTATGAAAAACTGTAATACTACATTTAAAAACCTTTGTAAGTTGATTATCTTTTTTTCTTTGAAGAGACATTTAAGCCAAAGAAGTGTTCCAGGTTTAGAAACTGGATTCAGTCAAAAATGCTTTGATGACTGATTCATTTATATAACAATTTAATACAATTAGATCCAGTATTATTTTGATAATGACAGACTTTTTATGATTTTGCCTTTATATATCAGCACAGTGGATGTAAACTAATACAGTTGCAATTTGATCAAGAGAAATAAAGTACTGGTGATCTGAACATGAGCTAGAAGAGAGCTAAAGTGGATTAATCACAGGGTTTTTTTGTGTGTGTGTGTGTGTGAAGTAAAACTCCTTCACAACGTCATCAGAAGGCAGACATGTCATTGTTGAAATCGCCAATCAATGACGCCAGCCAGGTGCAAACCACCAGTAACATTCAAGAACAGGAAACATATTTGAACGTGTGAAACTTTTATCAGAATGAGAGGATAAAGAAAGGAACGGCTCATGATCCAACACAGACCTCATCATTAGTCAAACACGGTGGAGGCAGTATTATGGTACAGGCATGTATGACTGCCAGTGGATCAAACTCACTGGTGTTTATTGATCAGGAGGCCGCTGATGGCTCACGTTCACCTAAGTACTACAAAACTGATTGGATGGTGCTTCACAGTATTGATGGACAGTGACCCTGAAACATACTGTGAAAGCAGCTCCAGACTTTTTGCATGCAATGACCATAGAAAGTCTGAAAATCCACACTGTAATCACATTTTGATAGTTTTGTTTCAAACGTATTGTGGTGGTGAATAAAGACAAAGTCATAAAAACTCATCATCCAAATATTTACAACCTAACTGCATAACTCTCAGCACTGCCCTGAAAAGACCTGTGAATGAGTATTTAGATGCTCTTGTCTTAGAATTCTAATCGAAATAAGTAAATCTGGCAAAGGTTTATTAGCTGATGTCTAAAGTAGACTTTCCCATTGTGCTGCTGTTTCTTGAACCTGTAGAAAATGGAGCAGGGCCGAGCTCAGTCGCCACGGGGTCCAGACCAGCTGTAAAAGCCTTTAAGAGGCTGCCACAAATGTTGCTGCTGTATTTGCAAAAGCTGATGCAGATTATCAGCAAACGGGTCATTTTTTATAGTTGTTATATATATTGCCTGTTAGTCAATAATCACTTTTAAATCATGATGTCGTTATTATTTTATAAACAGTGTTGACTGCATTTACATGAATCTATGTCCTGCACAGTGTATGTTATGTTATTATATTATGTATATTTATTGTAAAATCCTGACCAGGATGAAGTAAAAGCCACAAATGGTCGGTTTATTATGGATCATCAATGGCCGCTCAGAAAATTTTAAAAAGAAAATTTACAAATGCGCTGGCACTCTGTGGAAGTCCGTGGCCACGGGGGTGCCAGCGTATTTGTAATTTTTTTTTTTTTTTCTGAGAGTGGGTTTGGCAGCCTCTGGCACCTTGTGGCAGCTGCTACAAGGTGCCATGAATCGAGCTTGCTGTCTCTCAGAAAGTCCTCTGGTTTCTTTGACTAAAACTGTGTCTCCCTCTACTGTCAGCTGTCAGTACTACCACTACAGTTTTCCTCAATCTGCTGTCCAACAAACTCTCGCGAGACTCCCCAGCAGCTCACGGGGAAGGCACAAATGGCTTTGGCAATTGAGCTTTCGCTTGAAAATTGTTTACATGAAAATATAAACACACCTTTAAGTCTAAACCGATCAGTCTCCCTCGTCTGGAAACTTGGACCGGGAGCATGTGCCAGTTCAGAAGGTAATGGAGTGAAAATAAAAGTCTCTTCAATATTTTTTTGTCTCAGTGTGAACTTCAGTTGTGTATTTCCCAGATGTTCAGATGGGATTCTTACATCTGCCTCCCATCTGAAGCTGGAAATGTGAGATGGAAATCCTGAATGCAGCATTTAAGTCTGGGGTTCAGGAGGTGTGTAGAGGAGCCTGGCTCTCTTCTGAGCACATTTGTAGGTTTATAAACATGGAACATTAAGTGGCCAGATAGAGACATAAAGCAAAGAAAAGGTTTAACATATTTGAATGGTTTTCAGTTGTTGTAATCTTAATTAACAATCAAACCAGAAAAGCATGCACCAGTTCTTTGATGTGTATTTATCATGTATGATTTGGAAGGAAAAAAACAATATGGCACCAAAACAATCCTAAATCTAAAAACGTATATGAAGCTGAAGTAAGTGGAATTTCCATCTAAATTAGGGCTGTGACCACCTACTGGTGTGAAGTTAAATCTACAATTTTTTAAAGGTAGGGTAAGTAATTTTTAGATTATGTCAAGTCTGTTGATATTTAAAAACAAAACATCAACAAAAAGAAAACATGATCCATCATAAACTCTCAAGTTTCTGCCCTCACCCACTTCATGTGTATGAGCACAAATCATCCCATTGTTGGTGATTGGCTGAAGCAATTATTGTTATTGTTTGTAGTTTTAAACTGTACCCACTCAGTATACTTCCAGATTACAGAGCCAGGGGTGTGTATGAAGATTGGCTTTCTTTTCTTTTCTTTTTTACAGTGTACTTATGAGACGCAGCAAGTGGATGGTAAATGCTGAATGCAACAAAACGCGTTGGGTTGAAAATCATCTACCCCACCTTTAAGCACTATTAACACAAAGAAAATTCAATGTGTAATGTAAAATTATCGATCAAGAAGAGATGTTTGCTCAGACTATGTATATTTGCAATTATATCAATGAATACAGAGCTCAAAGCAGAGTCAGGGCCCTATTTAAAGTAACAAATATTTGAACAAGTCGACCTTCCAAAGTGAACCCAAGCTAGGTATCCACCCATTTCCTTTGATTTCAGTACTTATGCCACATGAGTTGTCTTTTGTCTGGAATCACTCGTCTTTATTTGTTCACAAGATAAAGTAATTCAGCAACTGTTATGAACATCAGTAGAAACCACAGGTCAATTTTAAAGGAACATTCGTTGTTATTATTTATTTGTTTTACACTTCTGGACCCAGTTAAAATGCAGATTCCCATGCAGTCATCTTCCTATTGCAGCTCTTCAACCCTGACTGCACCACCATCGCTATCTCTTTTATGTCTGCAGGGCATCTGTGCTTTGCTTTTACTATTTTCTCATTCTAAGAATCCCCCAAATCATGTGATAATTTGTTTTCACCCCCCCACCTCCCCACCCCTTTGCTCCCCTCCTCCACCTCATGTTTCTCAGTATGAAGTGATCGTCGACCTCGGCAGGGGACGTGCCATATAAAAAAGGAGACTGACTGTCAGGCTCTTTGGCCCCCAGCGGAGAGAGATTGTTGTCTGAATGACGACCAAGGTCAGAGGTCACAGTCTGCAGGGCCTGAGACAGAAACCAGATCACAACAGAGGGCTAATTATCATGCATTGTTCCTGGAGACCTGCTGGGACTCCTCCTTCACCAAGGGGTCATGGTGAAACCTTTGGACCTCCAGCAGTTAAAACACGGTGAAATACACATAATGAATGTCCCTTATTAATTATATACTTCACTTTTAGGTATTTTGGAAAACAATTAACTTACATGAAGAGGTTTAGTTTTTAAACTCAGAAGCCAGTGAAGAGTAGCTGAGTCAGTATGGGCAGACAGTGAGCTTGTGTGGAGGATTAGAGCTTCCAGAAGAAGTTCTGAGTATTTCTGGAGGCAGATTGTCCTTGCAGATCACTGAGCTGGCAAGGCAGCTTCCTTCGTAACATTGCCTTTCTGCTAGAGTCACGGGACAAGATCGTCCACCGACTGCTTCTGGGTCACTTTATTTTCATCAAACAGCTCTAGTCAAGAGGGAAGTTGAGAAGATTTTTGGCAAAGCTTCTTAAGAAAAATGAGCCTGGTCATCAATCTGCAGTGATTCAATAGAGTGTAAGTTTAAGACTAGAGCACTCTAAAATATCACAGTCACTTCACCAATGAATTTAAAGACTAAAGACAAATAAATTTACTCATATAAAGCATAGTAAAACATTAAAAAAAATATTAGTGCAGTTCCTGTGTTCTTGTTCTAACTGTATCAAATTCAAAAGTTCCAAACCATTCAGAAATAGGTGGTGAAAATAAAATGTCAAAATTAACTACAATTGCTGATAACTAAAGCTAAAAACATCCAAGACCTCATGATGTGGTTCAGAACAGGTTGGTAACAGATGCGACAGCACCACCTAGTGATCAGCAGAGGTAACTGCTGCAGATGCTGGTCCTCACCACCTCTCTTTTCTTTTTCTTTTTTTTTCTTTTTTCTTTTTTTTTTACATCTAATGTGGGGTATCTTCTCATTAATCTGCCAGTTTCTTTGTACAGACACTGTTCCATCATAGCCTGCAGGAATATAACTAGCATCCACCTGAACTGGATCGTAGTGAGTTCACCAGTGTCTTTCACTTCATCTATTAGTAGTTGTAATGTTTAAGTGGGTGAGTTTTATGGGTGAAAGAGTGCAAATGAATGTACACTAAAATGTTAATTTACATTCCTACATTAT
This sequence comes from Arrhamphus sclerolepis, assembly GCA_037176975.1. Classification (NCBI taxonomy): domain Eukaryota; kingdom Metazoa; phylum Chordata; class Actinopteri; order Beloniformes; family Hemiramphidae; genus Arrhamphus; species Arrhamphus sclerolepis. The sequence continues at coordinate 7,062,796 of JBAMYA010000003.1, forward strand.
TAACAACTCTATGCCCTGCTGGAACTGGAATGCTGTGAATGTGAGGAACAAAAAGGGAATGTGAGCTCAACGGCAAGTGCAGTGGGTGAGCTTTGAGTGCTGTCAGGCAGTTGGGTATTCAGGAATGTAGCATAAAGTATATAAAAGAGAACTGGATACAACTTCTGTGATGTAGCTCATAGGTTTTCTGAAGGCGTTCTGATTCTGAAGTGTGGTTTTGTCACCCAACTGTGGGAGCTCTGGTCATCACACACCTGATTTTGCCCAACATCAGAAGCACATGTGGTTGAGCGTTGAGCTCCCAGTTAAAGCAGTAAAGCTCTGCAGCTCTGACAATATCAGATACCCACCTGGCTCTTCTTGAGACACCTGGAGTGAAGGGTTGCCTCTTAAAAGGCTAGAAACTGTTTGGAAAAGAGATATAAGACACCTTCCTACCCAGGCTCACTTGGCGTGCAGCGTCACAGCCAAAGTGTGCCCGGCGGGTGTTGGCCATCATAGTGACATCGTGAATGATCCTGCTAATGATCCCTTCTGGCATTCTACCTGGACCCAACCTTAACTGTTTTACATGTTTAAGCTCTAGGCAGTTTCAAACAATATAGATTTGAAAATCTTTTATGATAGCTTAACTAATATAGTGATGTTACGCCAACATTATATTTGTACCTAGTATGCTGTTTGAGGTATTTGGAGGCTCAGCCATGGGGTCTGGCCAGGATCAACAAGCGACACGGGTTCACCCTCCTGTGGACTCGCCAGCTGTAGGAGGGTCTATAGGGCTCGGTGACTAAATTGGCTATTAGGTTTTAATCAGTTTCTTTAAATGAATTTTCCAATATGAAATTAAAGAAAAACACACTGAAAAAAAAGAGATTTTTTTCCCTTAGGTAAGAATAAAGAAAGGTATGCACTCCTTGTTAACAGCAGGTGGTAAAGTTTTGGACATTTTACTTCTGAAGGAGCGTCTCTGCACCCCAGATGCTAAACCGTTAGCGGGGAGTTTCTATCAATGTTATCTGAGCCAGAGCACTCCTCGGTGTTATCTGTTGGTGCTGCGTGTGATGTCATCAATTCTGTTATTACTAAATTACACCTTCTTTTGTATTTTTTTTTCTCCAAAAGTGATTTATTCTGCAACATTTTTTTCCATTTGTCCCTGCAGCTTCACAAGATTCTCATTTGTTTTTTTAAAATCCACAACCCAGTTGGTGTTCAAACTTTGAATGATTCTATAGTTCACTTATCATTCTTATTTCTAACAAAAAAAAGAAAGAAAAGAAAAAAAATCTATCTTTAGCTGGAAAGACATTTTTCATTTAACTTGTACAGGCTCTTGTAGATCAGTGTGTAAGCACTGCACACTCATCTCAGGCAGAATCGTTCACACCACGTCCAGAGAATGTACTTTTGGAGAAGAGTAGCTGGATCTTTTTTAAATACACAGCACACTTGAATTGGTGCATGTTAGAGTGTTGGGTCAGGCATAGTGCAGGGTCTCTGGAGCTGTTAAGCAGTTAAGTGGCCATAATGCATTTAGAGTAAAGTGACTGGTACTTGGGGGGGTTAGGTGCAGCTCTCTGTCTCATTCTTAGAAGGTGCTAATTCCAGCCAGATTTATGGAGCTCATTCACAAACTTGTGTAGCAAAGAGTCACTTTAAGCCTCCACCTCTCTGGCCATTTCTTCCTCTCCATCTCCTTCCTGTTTTCTGTCCCCCTCTCCTCTACTTTACTGTCTTTTTTTTGTCAGTGTAACTACAGTTCTCACTTCCGTTCCCTATTGAGCATCTGTTTCACTTCCATGTTTTACCATCGAAGTTTCCTCCAACACTTTCATTTCCATCTTCACTAAGTGTCGCAGGGATTTATGCCTCGGGCATTTTCTCTAATGTCTCTCAATGGAGCCTTAAAAAAAAAAAAAAAAAAAAAGCAGCCACCCTCAAATGCACACCACACACAAATGAGCAGTCAGAATGAGAAAGAGACTGCAGTGCTTCACTATCAAGAGTGACAAAGATGTCTAGAGTACAAGTCGACAACCCACTCACTCTGCTCTTATGTAGGTGTATGTGTGGCTTGCAAGTAACATGTTGCACATATTGTGACAGTATAACGCGTAAAATGAAAACATGATTGATGAAAATAACACCAATAAGCTTTTGTGTGTGCGCTCCACTACACTTATGCAATGCTTGGGCAGGTTCTGACTTTACTTCGACGTGCGTGTTGAGTGTTGCTTGTGCATGAGTCTTTCATGCAGATGGCACCGAATCACACGATTAGACAGCGAGCCACACACAGTTACTGTTTAATGAAATCCCAGCAGGATGCCACTCCCATTGTTTTTTGAGTGCATTCATGAGTGCACAACTGTTTGCATGTTCCATTCCTTCACTGTGTGTGTGTGTGTGTGTGATCGCCGACCTGTGTTTGTGTGTATTTGCACAGGGGAGACCCACTGTGTATGTGGGTCATTCTCTTAGCAACCATAATCCCACGTTCAATTTACTCACTGGGGTTTCACTCTTCCTGTTTGGCTAGGCTGATGGCAACAAGCACAATGACCTCACCACAGCACACGGTCATTGGCCTACAGACCTGCAGCCTCTCGACCAATCACACGCTGCTCTGGTGACGCATAGCGTCCAGCTGCTGCTCTGATTGGATTCGTGGGGCGGGACATAGGGGTTTCTGAATGTGTAGAGCGTCAGTGATTGGCTGGAACCGGTAGAGTGGGCTTGTGAGTGGAGCTGAGGTAAGGAAGAGAATGAGAATTTGGGAGATGGTGTTTTTGTGGCTACTCTTGAAACTACATTCAACCTGTAGCTGCACAGAACAGGCGATACAGGATACAGGATACTGAAATACACATGAACATTTGTATTACTAAGCTATTTTATAGAGGTTGGTTAGATGCAAATGATTGTTTGGAGACCAGACACTTTGATCTATTAAATTTTATCATGTCGTGCTGCTTCTTAGTCCCTTCCAATACTATAAATCCTAGCAAAAAGCCAGTTCTCTGATTATGCTACTGTTTTAACGTTTACTAAGAAATGAAGAAGGGATGAGAAGAAGAGAGAAGGGTTTCATTGCTCTTCTGCGTGCCTGTAAAAAGTCGCAGACATACCCACACCAGTCTCTCATTGGTCGCCGCAGCCTCGCTATTCCAACAGCTGTTCTGTGTTTTCCCACACCACGATTGGTCAAGGTGAGCCGTCGATCAAATACACTTTGACATGTTGCCCCGCCCTCTTTCCCTTTCCCTTGCATCCCATTGGCTACTGTACGCATTCGTGCTCCGTTATTGGCCGCACGGGCTGGTTGTCAAGGCTCCGGGGCTTCATTCACCATTTTGCGACTGTAGTGTAGAATGTACAGGGCAGTAGTTTTTCCTCCTTCTAAGTTGCTTCGCAGGAGAAACATGACCGGCCGCTGACTGGCAGCTTGCGGACTACTGGCCACCGTGCCCTATTTTACCCGGCGGACTCAGTGGAGGAGCGGACTGAGGTTGTGTGTTAGCTCCGGTGAGTATCCCCCACAAATGTTCTCCTGCAGCACTGCGGTGGGGCTTGTTGTGCTTTCTCCGCTCTTCTAACGTTGTTCGTGTTTACCGTGAAGCCACAAACGGCTTCAGCTTTTTCGGCCTCATCAACGTAGTTTCCGACGTCCGGGTGGCCTTCGAGAAAGGGAGTACGCGCGGAAGGGAAAAAAAAAAAAAAAAAAAAAAATCAAACAATGAAAAAGAAAAAAGTCTTCAACAGAAGAAGCTAACCAGTGTACATT
>JBAMYA010000003.1:7066682-7091437 GCA_037176975.1 Arrhamphus sclerolepis
TTTTTTCGGTTTTTTTCTTTCTGTTTGGCTTTCGGGAAAGGGGGGATGCGGGGAGGGGAAAAAAAAAAAAAAAAAAAAAAAAAAGGGAGCGGTGCGGCCAGACGTAGTGAGCTCGAAACTTTTCCACTAGAAATAAATTCAACGCCATAACCGCCACCGGACTTGTTTTGTTTTATTCTATTCCTTTATTTCCTGACGTCGTGTGAAGAAGTCATTGCTTGTCATCCCTCATCCTCATCCTCACACGGACACATAATCTTCCTCTTTAAAAAATATTTCTCGGCTGTTAGGGTCTGACTGCGGGGCCTTGGACTAGTTTATAGCAGCTTAATGACACTTTTTCCTGCCTGTTCACAACACGAGGGTCAGTACAAAGTTACCCGGACAGCTTTAGCCGGATTCCCCAACAACTGTCACTTTACAGATTCGCTGAACAACCGACTTTATGAGCTGTTTTTCTCGCATGTCAGCGTGTGTATGCGCGACACTGTGGCAGTTCAGGGAGTATAGGAGGGCGTTGGGGGTCAGTGTGCCCGTTAAACCGGTTATTTCCCCGCAACTTCGAGTAGAGGATTTCCAAGCGGCCTTTATGTGTGTAGTTGCGGCCTGCTCGCTCCACGCCACGGCCTGCAGTGTTGTGGAGTAAAACTGGTAGTAACTGCTGTACTACGAGGGCTTGACACGGAGCTATCCAGCTAAAGCAGAAGTGACGACATCACCTCTTGTTGTTTGCATGCTTTGGGCCTTGTCTAGGTGAAGTTAGCAGCTGTTATCTCTGGATTATGATTATGCATGTATTTATATGCCCTGGCCCGCTGTGCAGGGCTCTGTAATGATCTTGTTATACAGTTTAAAGACGTGCTCATCATACAAAAACAAACAAACAAACAAAAAAACTTTTAAACATCATCCAACTTGATGTGGGTTAAAAATAAACCATGAATGACATGTCTGCAAAAAAAAACAAAAAACAAACAAGCAAAAAAAAAAATACAAAAAAAACGAACAAACAAAAAAAAACTCTTTCAGTTTACTATGTTGGGTAAATGTGGATAAATATACTATTGTGCAAAAGTCTGTAACAAACAAGCAGAAAATACAGGAACCTATCTCTGTTAAAGCTGACATATAAAGGGGGGAAAAAAACAACTTTTTCTGTGCTTATGACCAGATGTATAGACTCATTCATTTGATGACTTTATACTTGATCAAATGAGAAAAAGACGTGCAGCTTGACTCTGAAGGCAGATTTATACTTCTGTGTACACACAAAAGGCTACACACTGCCTCTACACAGTTTCTGGTGTTACTATTTCTGTTTTTTACTTTGGTCTGCAATTACACCACCATCTGCTAGACGGCAGTGCTGGTTCCTTTTCTGCAGCGCTGTAGCTTGCTGTGAAGAGTTTCCATTTGCTTACCTCCTACATGTCGTTGAGACATAGCAACAGTGGAAATAAAGTATATTTTCAAGTAAGTTGGTGCTGGTAAATGTTGTTCATCAGCCATTTGTGGAGGTGGTAAGACAATGATTTGCCATGTTTTCAGTCAAAAAGAGGACCATCCATCCATGACACGAATGACAGGGCAACTTCAGTTTCTCATAAAAGGGGAGCGATCAAACACACGACAAGAGAAATGGGGTTAATTTTCTTTTGGATTTATGATTGAAGAAAAATCACATCTTGGTGGTAACTTGGGTGAAACATCGAAAGACGAAAGTTAGCCGTCGCTATCTCTGATAAAAACACAACAGCAGTTTTACATGTGTGCAGCTTTCCTGCATACTGGACATGTAAGAACACTGTGTACGTACTGGCCCACATTTGGAACATAACCAGCTATGAACAGGGCTGTAAAGACATGGTTAAAGAAGGAGCTCTTGTGATGTATCTGTGGTATTTTTGATGAAAATACGTCAGAGATATTTCATTAAGATCTTAGGAAATTGTGTCAACTTTTTAAGTTAGATCACAATAGGTCTCCTCTAATCTGAAACCAAATTGAACTTTAATCAATACTATGTCAGATATCTGTATTGGACAGTCTCTTTAAAAAGAGTTAAATCTGTGACTGGTTTTGAGCAAAGTAACACTAAAAATACTGACTTGCATGTAGACTGATTCTGCTCTGAATATTCTGTCGTTTACTGTGTACATATAATTTTTGAGGTTGACAGGTTGTTGTTTTTTTTATGGGTGATGATCAATGTACAATGTATTTTCTGTTTGTATCTTGATAAAGAAACAGTAAAATAAATATTGTTGGTCATTTAAACTCTTACGAAAGACCAGAGCTGCCTTGTGCTGTCAGCCTAAAACCTAAACATAGTCCAAACAAAAATCAGTTGATATTTGATGTAAGAAATCTGTTTATGTGTCTCAGAGCCTTTAAAAAGTTAGACTTATTGCTTTTCCAAACTATATTATGCATCCAGAAAGGCACCCGTTTGTGTTTTCCCCGCCTCATATGACTTATATCAACCTGATGCTGCCTACTCTCACGTTTACTCTGTTTTCATATCAGCTTATAAAAGAGGGTAAATGCCGTTCTGCAAAGAAAGTATTATTGAACTTGTTACCCTGTGTTTTACAAAAGATTGCTGAAGAGGAGAAAGACTCCTGCTCCATATTTCACCCAGACGAGTGTACGTTGCATCAGCGTGCGTTTAAGCTGTTATCATTAGGCCCGTAGCTCTCACACCAGCTGTTGTACTCAGTGCACTACTGAGTAAACACATGTAGCATACCTCTATCGTGACCAAGTAAGGCCAGTTGCCAAATTATTTTATGGTAGCTGTTCTGCGTGTGTCTGTCCTAAATAGGGATTTACATAGATGGCTGAGAGCTCTCCTTGTGCACTATCAGCTATCACTACATAGAGTCATATGAAAAAGTAGACTCACTCTTTCATTTCTAAGGCTTTACATATCAGGGTGTAATGAAAATAATCATCTGATCCTCGTCAGGTCTTAAAATGAGGTAAACGCAACCTCAGATGAAAGATGGCACTTGACATTACGGTGCTGTGTCATTGTGTTTTCCAGTGAGAAATTCTTTCCAAGTAAAAGTCAGTCTTCCCTGAAATGGATGTCCCACTTAGTTCACCCCAAGACCCGACTGCAATGTTCGGAGAAATTGCTAAACGCCCAAGATCTACATCTGAGACTCTACAGGCCTCAGTCAGCATGTTAAATGTTAAAGTTTATGACAACACAATTAGAAGAAGGCTGAACCAATATGGCTTGTTTGGAAGTGTTGTCAGTAAAAAACAAACAAAAGAAAAACTTGTTCTCTCTGAAAAGAATATGCCAGATAAAGTTTGGAAAGTTGCATCTGAACATACCACAAGACTTCTGGAACAATGACCTTTGCACTAACTAGGGAAATGTTTGGCTGTTACGCACCAAACTTAGCATATCAGGACAAACACCTCATATCAGTTGTCAAGCACAGCGGTGGAGGGCTGATGATTCGGGCTTGTTTTACAGTCACAGGACCTGGGCACCATGAGCTCCTTTGTATGCCAGGGTATTTTAGACAAATATGAGACTATCTGTGCAGCAGATAAAGCCTGATGAAAAACTGGGTGATGCAACGGGAGTGATCCCAAACACAGCAGCACATGTGCATCAGATTGGCCGAAAAAGAAAATCAAGGTGTTGCAATGGACCTGTCAAAGTCCAGACATGAAATGACCTACAGAGATGCGTACAAACAAATGTCTGCAAACTTAAACTGTAACGAAGAGCAGACAAAAATTCTTCAACAGCAAAGTGGGAGACTGATAACATCATACAGAAAACTAGTATTTCAGGTTATTGCCACTAAAAGTTGTTCATTTAATCATGGGGTCTGCTTTTTTTTAGTTTTCATTATAAGCTTACTTTTTGCTGATAACGTGTAATATGTCACATGTTGTTGCTCATCTGAAGTTGGTTTAATCAAACTTTTTTTTTTTTTTTTTTGGATATATCTCCTGCTATGTAAAACTGAACTGAAAGAGGATGCACTTTCTTTCTCATGTGAAATGTCTGCTTTGTGAGTGGCCTTGAGACGTATCTCGTACCTCTGAAAGTGGATTTCTATCTCACCAATATGATGTGGTGGATATTGAAAGGGCCTGAATGAATGTGAGCCTTTACAGACAAACAGGAAGGCAGCAAACAGGAAAAGAGACAAGCAGACAGAGACACTGGTGGGAGGATGGATGGATGGTAAAACGGACAGGCAGGCAGACATGTAAGTTAACAGACAGCCAAACCGTCACTGACAAGTAGACATGCCTAGTGGTGGTTGATAGACGTCAAAACAGAACATTCTGACAGTGAATATCACAGTAGGAGGAAGACGTTTGGAAAAGATGAAAAGGCACACGGGGTTGTTTTGATTCTCCCTCCTATATAGGTGTTAACATCTTTTTGGCTCTGTGTTTGAAGAAATGATGCTGAACTTACAGCAGCTGTGACCTGAGGCAGCTCCTGCATGCATTAGCCACACTGCAAACAAACCAGTTAAATAACAAGAGTTCAACAAGTCAACAAAATCAATCTGTTTTACTCTAAGTGGAGGGAGAACTGTGAATGAGTCCGGCCTAGAATAAAAGCCGTTCTGAATGACTCTGCTGTGAAGTAACAATTATTCTGCTTCTCTGGATGATTGCAGGAGAAAAGGAGGATAGAGACTTAGTGCAAGGAGAGATAAGAGGTAAAAAAAATAATAAAATCAATATCAAAGAAGGAGAGAATGCAGTCGAGGGTTTAGAAGAGAAGTGTAATAATCACAAAGTGAGAAGGAGGAATAAAGTAACGGGTAGTTAGGTAATGGTCTTCCACAGGAAATGGAGTTCGTAGGGGCGGATTGACTCTGCTTTGAAATACTTAGATAAAGGTCGCCAGAGAGCGAAAGGGAGGGTTTCAGTATGTGAACGAAGAAGGAATTCCCCCGCCTCTACCGCCCGGGCCAAGAAGTAGTGTGTGTGAGAGCGAGTGTGCGAGTGAGGAGTGCATGCAGAGAGTCTTGTCTGGGCAAATTGCAAAGCACTCCTCATTATTTCCATGCTGTGTTTGTACGCCTGCATTGTGTTTACCCTACAATATGGCCTCCTGTTTTCTGTGTGTACCTGCTATGGATGCAGGCCTTGTGTAATGTGAGTAGGACCTGTTATGTAACGACTTGAAGTGTATTGAATATGTAGATTATTCATATTTGTTGCAACTGTTGTACAGTGGTGCACCATTTAGCAGAGTGCATGTCTTGAATTAATAGTTATCTGTCAACCTTTTTTTTTTTAAACAGTGTTTGCCATCGCTATGTGCCACTTTATTTCAATTTCATTTTTCATAGCTGTCTGACTTAGCTTCTGTCACTTTTCCTCAAATCTATCTATATTGAATGCATCGACTAGGCTTTGTGCACATCTGAATGCGACATGAGTAACTCACCATGCCTGTTCCATGTCTTTCAGAGTCTCCGGAATAAAGTGGGCAAGTGCCGAAGTCGCGCAACAAAAGACAAGACAGGATGAAAGAGAGAGGCCCTGGCTGAGGAGAAAAACAGAGAGAAAAGAAAAGAGGGGGAAGCAGAAAAAACATCAAGAAAGGAACACCGAGTAGAATCTCTGTGATAAATAAATAAAAAGAGTTGTTTGGAGGAAAAGTCAAACTAGATGAAAAGATGAAGCCGATAAAAAAGCAGGGCCGGCGCTCTCCTCCCTCCACCCGGGCCAAGGGGGGGAAGCGTCGTGGAGTCGGGGATGCGTCAGAAGGAGGAGAGAAGAGAGATTCAGATGAGAACAGAGACAGAAGCAGATCCCCTCCAAACCAAATTCCCTCTTCCTCTTTTTCCTCCAATTCACACTCAGAGTCCTCTCAGGCAGACCCAGCCAGACTGCGGGACGGTTCAGAGGGGGAAGGGCTGTCAGACACAGCAGTATCTGTTGCGATGGATTCTGGGAAATTGTTGACATCCTCAGATGAAAGGTCTGTGAGGTCAGGCTTGAGCGGCAGCAGCCTCTGTGACAGCGGTGGCAGCAGTTGTAGTAACAGTAGTACACCAAGCGCCAACAACAGTCCAAACCCTGCCTCCAGCAGAAAAACAGCCACCTTCAAGGCCCGTGTTCCCAAGAAGAAGTACACTTCTGAACACTGCTCATCATCCACTGCCAGTAACCACAGCAACCCTGCCTCCTCTACGCCGCCGCCTCCTCCTCTGACCAGCGGGGTCTTTAATCAGGGGTCTACAGGTCCAGGTGTCGACATCAGCATCTCGCACTCTGATGGCAGCAGTCAGAGTAGGAGCCTGATGGAAGACTTCCACAACAGGACAACAGACAAGGAGGAGCCCCGGGACTCTCCAGGACCTCCCATCCTGTCGCTCGGAGAGAGGGAGAGGCCTGGTGGGGGTGAAAGGGTGACAGATTCAGAGCGACTGTGCCCCAGCCCTCCACCCCGCTGTTCTTCAACAGACACGGCCAGCGAGCATTCAGCTGACCTGGAAGTTGTTGAGGACACACACACCATCACACAGATGACTGCGCACACAGCACCCAGTCTCCCTGATGCACTCTCGGACGCCCTGGCTAAAGGATTGAAAAATCAGCGCATCCTTGCCCGCCAGCTCAGGAGAAGAAGTGATGACGAGGGAGGGGGCCAAATGAGGAATGAAGGGAGGAGTTCAGACTTGGTGTTCCGGGCCGGAGTGGTCCGCAAGGTCAGCGGTGAATCCGGAAGCCTGGAGGTGCAACTCAATGGGGAGAAAACACTGTGCCGCTATCCATATCGACGTGACAGCCCAGGGGTGGTGGACATTATCCTTGATGCTTCGCCACCCGGTGTCCACACAATACCAATTGGGACCCGTGTCTGCGTACCATTTGGCAATGAAGATGGTCATGAGGGCCAGTGGCAATGGTACAGAGAGGGTGTGGTGACCCAGGTAGACACACACCCTGCAGTTGCTAACCGTTACCGTGTTCTGCTGTCGGAGGAAAGATCTCACTCTGTGGATGAAGAAGATAGCAGGGGAGCCACGCAGGCAGTATGGGTCTCTCGGCAAACACTCCGGCTTCTGGTGCCACCATGGGACCTGGATTTTCCCTCTGGTGGGGGGCGTGAAGGAGAAGAGGGTGTCAGAGATGAGAAAGAAAAACGGAACGAAAGGGAAGAAATGGATATGGAGCAAGAGATGTATCATCTTAGTCGAGGAATGACCCCTGCTATGGGCTCAGTGTTGGGAAGGGGAATATCCTACCCAGGTTTAGTCTCCTCAACATCAGTTTCCTCAACATCAGGTCATAACATCACCTCCCCAGTGACTCCAGCGTCTGTCCTCAGCCTGGCTCCTGGTCGAGAGTGGGGAATTGAGAAAGACTTGGAAAGGGAGAGGGAGCTTCTGAGAAAACAGGGGAGGGACAGAGAAAGGGAGAGCAATGCAAAGCAGCAGCAGCAGCAACACCACCCATACATGCCACTCACCCCTGAAGAAGACATGGAGGTGTCCCACTTCAACATGGTCCCAATGGGGGCGCTCATGCAGGGGACCAAACCCATGGCAGTTCCCCAACACCGCCACATTGTCTCTAAGCCCCCATCTGGCTACCTCAATTCACACCTGCCTGTCGTGCAGGGCATTGGTATTCCCCCCACCCATTTGACCTTGAACCCCCACCCTCCTCCATCATCTGTCCTGTTAGGCCTTGACCCAGCTAGTGGAGCAGCCGGTGCAGTCATTACCACGCCCCAGCTCCCTCCTCTCCCTTCCATCTCCTCCTCCACTACACCCTCCTCCAGAGTAGAAAAAGCCTCAGGAGGAGTTTCTGCCAGTGGAGGAGGGGGCTCTGGATCAACGTCCTCCTCCTCACGTTCGCGCACGCCACTTACAGCTGCCCAGCAAAAGTACAAGAAGGGAGATGTGGTGTGCACGCCAACAGGTATCCGTAAGAAGTTCAATGGGAAGCAATGGAGGAGACTTTGCTCTCGGGAGGGCTGCTCTAAAGAGTCCCAGCGACGAGGATACTGCTCAAGGCACCTTTCAATGAGGACCAAGGAGATGGAGGCCAGTGGCGGCGGCCGAGAACGCAGTGGAGCCAGCAGCACGGGGACTCTGACGCCATCTGACCTGCGGATGAGTGGTGGGCGAGCCAGCTCCGAATTTGACTGGGACGAGACATCACGAGAAAGCAGCGAGGCCAGCAGCCGTGGAGGAGACTCCCGCCCCCGCTTAGTCCTTCCCTCCCTTCTACCCCAGGACCTCTCACGTTTTGACTTTGATGAGTGTGAGGCGGCAACCATGTTAGTCTCCCTTGGGGGGTCCCGCTCTGGCACACCCTCATTTTCCCCCATTTCAAACCAGTCACCCTTCTCTCCAACCCCGTCACCCTCACCCTCTCCACTCTTCGGATTCCGGCCACACAATTTCAGCCCCATCACTGCTCCTGCCTCACTTACGCCACGGCGCCATCGACAGCTTAGTGGCACTAAGATGGGTACACCAGGTGCCGAAAGAGAGCGTCACATGTCAGGGATCGTGCCCTCTTTTCAGACCAACCTCACCTTTACTGTTCCCATGAGTCCCAGCAAGAGGAAGCTTGACTCACACCCTCCCCCTCCTATGCCCATAGTTCAAGACTACCAGACCAAACCGGATCAACAGCAGCTAATGGGTGTAGACCCGGCCCTGGGCCACAGTCCTGCTGCCTTCAGAGTCCTTTCCCCTCAAAGTCAGCCCACAACTCCTTCTTCACTCTCCTTTACCCGTCCTCGCAGCGCCACCAGCAGGCCACCATCTTCTGCTGCCTCCACGCCTCCACCTATGCTGGTTTCTCCCACTCCTCCCTCCCCACTGCCCCAAGAGCCCTCCCCACGACGCATTGTGCCCCTCCGTGATTCCCCAGTCATTGTTCGGAACCCGGATGTTCCCCTGACCAAGTTTTCTGATGGCCCACTAGCAAGAAGAGAAAGAAGTAGGTCAAGGGAGCGTAACCAGCCACAACATGCAGCTCTCCCAGGCCTGCAGGCCCCTGTCCCCATCAATGGAGCCACCACCAATGGAGCTGTTCTCCTGCGCAATCCCACATCCACACTTGTCCTGGTTACCTCCAGCTCGGTAAAGACCTTTTTCTATTTATGTTTTTTTGAGATTTGTGATCAGGTGTAGCTAAAGAATGGTCCCCATGCATTCTAAGAAATTAGTTGTTGGGTGTTAACACTCTTCGAAACTTGTAACCATTCTAGTAAAGCACTTGTGGAAAGTGCATTATTAGCTGTATTGTGAGTAATCAGTTTTTTCTGCACATACCATAATTATTTTTCCAATGCCTTTCCCTAGTCCTTGACTCCAGGTACAGCTGGCCATGCTGCCCTCTCCAACCCATCTACTCCAGGGTCGATGTCTGCTCCGTCAGGCTCAGCTCTGTCTTCGTCCGGTTCTGGAGGCAAGGAGAGAAAACCTGAGGGCCACCAAGATGTCTCAGGAGGGGCACTGCCTCAGCCGGTGGCCTGTCATCCCACACCAACAGCCCTGCTGCCACTCATACTGCCAGCTGAGGCATCTCACCCCGCACCACGCAAGCAAATCATCATGGGACGCCCAGGCACTGGTAAGAAAGGAGGGGGCGCTTTTGACCTTTGTTTGTGTCCTTTACAATTTCTGCTGCGCCACATTTGTGCCGTATGGTAAAAATAGGCATCTGCAGGCAGTATCTTGTACACCTCACTTTCATTATCTCTCTAGTGTTACAGCAGAGTCATCAAAGTGCTATGGCTGTGACTCATGTATAATTTACTACTACTTGGTGGTAGTGTAAAAAAGCAACAAATCACATTGTTTTTTTGTGTTGTTTTTTTGGCATAGAACTGCTTTGGGTTTCCAAACAGAACTCAGTTGTTTTATGAGAAATGCTCATTTCTTTCTACCAGATGCTCTTAGAAAAACTGCATTGTCTGAATCTCATAATATTTGCTGCTGTGGGTGCATGAAAAGTAATTACATTTATGCTTATTACCCCGAAAAGAGCCACAGATGCATAAAAGATATAAAGTTGTAAGTAGTTTATGAAAATTCAGAAATGATTTAGGCCCAAACATGAATCTATTTCAGGTCTTTTTATGCAGATTTTGTTTTGTTATAGGGATATGTGTTGTATTATTTTCTTTTCATCATAGTTATCATTATATTCTTAAATCATACCATCAACAACCACTCTAATGTACCAGCTGTGTTATAAACGTTAGCAGGTGCAACATTATTAAAGAGTGGATGGAAGACCAGAGTAGTTTAAAAACAGGCTGTCATGTTTCACTTCTTAACGGCAACATCTCTGCAATCTTTGGGCACTCAAAGGGCATTAGCATACTGTAAAGATGATAAAAAGAACTACAAGTCCCACAGTTATGGAAAATGGCTCAGTCCACTTAGCAGACGTGGGCTATAACAATCTGTGACAGTATGAAAGCAACAGCTGTCATCGGTCAACAAAAATAACGGTGAAAGTAGAAAATGGAGCAAATTCTTCTGTACACCGCGCAACATTGTGGTGGAATGGAAATCTTTGGCGGATAGCCACTTTTCTACAAAAACACATGTAAAATCTGCATCCATGACCCATGACAGAGACAACTTACCGCCACAGAAGCTACAACATCACAATCAATAGTCAATAAAAAATAAACGCATGGAAGAGTTAGTTTGCTGAGTGACAGTGGCACTGGATTCTACAATGTTAAAAGCTAAATATTAAGAGTTAGGCTAATTTGCATTTTTGGAAGAGCTAAAAGAGGATGGTCTCTCTTATTTTGAAGATAAAACAGCTCTGAGTTGACCTTGGAAGGCCCCAGGGATAAACACTGCTTAGCTGTTAGCAGGGGACTGAGGTGGCAGCTGACTGGGCTTTTGGTCCAGTTGAATCACCTTCACGCCTGGGCCCTTCAGTACCAACCTGGACAGGTCCACATGGGTCTGCAGTCCAACCGCTGCTGTTGTTAGCTGCTTTTCTTGAGCCACGTAACTGGGCCAAACCTAAGTTAGGCCAGTGGTTCTCAAACATTTTCCACTTCTCCTGTCACAGAGAGTTTGTCCAGTTATTTTTGTTATATAGAAAGTAGCCTCATCTTTGCTCAGAAAGAATTCATTGGTGCAGCAACGAGCTAAACAGATTTAAAGACTGATGGAATGTAAGAAAGAAATTAGACACCGGAAATGGATGGGGTTGGTTTAATCATGTGATCTATATGTGTGTTTCCATGGCAACTATGCACCAGTGGTATATGCAAACTCAGAAATGTTGCTTTTAATATATGAATTGGCAAAGATGGGTTGCATTAAGAACAAATGATTTCTCAGTTTCTTTTAACTTTGACAGCAGCACCATTTTAATCTGAACACTGAAAGTGTTAGCAACGTGCAAGGTTTTATGTTACCGTGGAGAGGCAGTTTGGTTTCACAATTGATAGTGACATTTGATGGAGCTGGATGTAGTATAAAGAACTAATTTAAATGGTGATAAATATGAGGTCTGACCTCAGAATCACAAGAAAAATTACATCATGGACATCTCTGTGCTCTTTAAGATCGCAGTTGCCTTTTGTCACAAAATGAATATATTTTTCATTTAGTTAAAGTGATCATGTTGGCTCGAAAGTGAAATCTTTTCTTTTTTTTTCCTGAGGTGTGAATATTATCAGTGTTTATATATGAGTTGTGCAGGCAGCCACCCAGACCTGCTGCTCGCTGTGTGTAATGTGTGACTCAGTGTGTGTAGTCTCAGAACTATTGACGGCTCTTGTGTGCGAGTGTGCAGAGGGGTGTCGCCCTTCTTCTGATGTGTGTAAGTATGCGTGCATGCGTGTTTGTTTGTGAGAGATAAGATATTTTGCCAGTATTGACATGTCTAGACATGCAAGACTGAGAGCTGGAGAGCAGAGAGCAACAAGGACACTCACGCCTCTTCCTCCTCCCCCTCCTCCTCCACACACGCACGCATGCACGCTCACACACTCATTTCAGTGTTCCAGACAATCAGCAACCTCAGACAGGGCATTAAGGGCAGTTTCAGCGTGATGTGAATGTGTTTCTTTGCTCTCAGCAGAGAAAAGGAGTAATCTGGTATTGCTGGCGTGTTGTCATGGATACACTGTTTCACCGGTAGTATTAGTGCTGTAAAGTGTTCAGGCCTGAGCTAATCACGGGTGTGCGCTTTTATTTCCCTCTTGCTGTCACATCCCTTGGACTGCTGCTAACGGCCACCTTCCTCCATAGCATAACGTTTCCTCTGCTATGCATTTTTAAAAACACAGAGAGCCGCAGCGAGCCCAGAACCTAACGCAGGCAGAAGGCAGCTCAGGCCCCACGGCTGAAATCTCTACTAAATATAACCCAGCTCAAGTGCAACTGCATTAGCATTGCAAGTTTCATTACTGCTCTCTTTGAGTACATCTGCAGCCACAACGCTACTGGCTTTTGCCCGTCAACACTTGTAGTGCGTCATATAAACCAGCAGGAGATCAATGAATCTCTGTGATATTTTTTCAAAAATCACCGCTGTCATTGTTTCATCCAGAGATAAATGGCTCACGACTTCACCTCCTAAGTGTGTCACCAGGTGCTTTAAAAGCCTGAAAATATCTCCAGTAAGATTATTTAATAACATTTAAGCCAGTGATTTAAAAAAAAAGAGAAAAATTGAACAAACTCTAAAGCTCATTGTGCAAAGAAGGATACAACTCAGTAAAAGACTGATCAATATGACCTCAAATCAATGTCAGGATTAATTGAACATGTTACCTCCATTATTAATGAGGGATTATTTTATTTTTTATTTCATTTACACTCACAACACAAGTTAGACAGATTCAAAGTGTCATGCCCCATCAACGATTTTATTGGCCAGCACTGTGTAGTTGCAATTTGATTGGCTGAGGCTTGTGTCAATGCCCGGAAAGTGAACGTTTCTCAAATTTTGATGAGGACACTGCCTCTATCCTGGCACAATGGACCCACAATTCAGTTTCAGTACCCCATTTAAAGTCAAAAGATCACAATTACGTCATGAACTCCACTTTAGCCTGATGTGCACCTCCTCAAAAATAAAGCTCTATGTTGATTTGACACTACAATAAATCACAATAAATGTGTTTTTTCAGCTTTTAGTGTTGTATTACCATACGCATTTTTTGCTGCTACTTCTTTGTTGTCATTTTCAAGCTAGCTTGAAAGATAGATTGCTGTAGTGTCATTAAAAACTCTTTTTATCAGCTGTAATTCACTCAAGATTTGCTTCATTTGCTCCTTTGCTATGTCTTAGCAAAAATTATGGTTTTTCAGATTTACAAAAATGGTTTCAAAGATTTAACAAAGTGTTCCACAGAGTAAGAACAAGCTGCTAAGAGGAATGGAGTGACAAGATTTAAAAAGGTGACCAGTGTTAGCCATAGATTGGGCATGATGATGTGCGGACCAAATAAAACGTCAGACCTCAGAAGGAGAAGAAGACAAACTCATGTAGCCAATCCTGGGAGAGAAATTGCACAGGTGAATTTGCTGATCAGTCATCTGCAACCTGAAAAACAATGAGAAATAAAAAGTAGAGGCCATGGGCCATAACACGTGCTGTACTTTTGTAGTTTCTACATAGAGCCATAAATCATGCTTTAGTAGCACTCATTTAAACATGGGATACTTCCTAAAATTTTCAGACTTCATAAAAAGAACATGTTTGAACAATATCTGGAGACTTCACCTCCGTTTGATGTAACACTTCCCCTCCGCTCTCTGCTTGTGATCATTGTATTCCTTTAAAGGTACTGAATGTCTCATTGTGTAGGTTAAATTTCAATGATATAATGATTTATTTTTGAGCACAGTCCACATGAGTTTAGTTTGACCACAGATGTAGGAGGAGGCAATAAATAGCGTTGAATTTATTTTTCCCACTGAGTCATGTTTTTCACTCTCTCTTCAGTTTTAGTGGTAAGGGACAGGGTTAATACACTAATGACATTATAAACCATATCCTGTTTTGACGCTCAGTCAGATTATTCCAAAAACTTTCTTAGGTCCACTCAGCTGGAGCGGTTGAATTCTTAAATAATATTGTCTTAAGCTAAATAATGAGTTGCACAAAAATGCATGAAAAGTATTGCATTTTCTTTAAACTCGCTGATAATCCTCCATTTTTGAAGTAGATTCAGGTGATTTTTTTTTGTTTTGTTTTGTTACACCTATGTGGTAGATTCTGTTCCTGTTTTAAACTGACATCCAAGCTTCTGATCTTATTTTCCAGCTCATATTTGATTATTCTAATCATGTCAGTCTTATTTAGCTTGAATATTGACGGGTCATACCTGGATAACTCAAACTGCGTTAGAGATAACTAAAATCAGTCATTTTGAAAACCAGTGATCTCTGACAAGTCGATTGATCAACTGGATAACTCTGATTCATGAGTCACCAACAGCTGGATGAGAAAAACAGAAAAACTTCATCTTTGATACAAGAGTGCTTCAAGAGTTGATATAAGAGATGTTCTGATACGCTTTTTTCTTTTCTGTACCAAGTCTCATACCTGGGCTTTGACTACTGACTGAGACAAAGTATTGATCGATTGATACCAGTGTTATTTTTAATATTAAAAAAAAGAAGAAAAAAAAAACTGAATTTCTTGAGACCAAATTGATCAAATTTATTCTGTTCACTTATCTCACTTACTTCTCGGTATAATTATAGATCCACCCATACCCATTCAGTTTGAAAAAATTCTTACTGGCTTGGTACTCCTCCCATTCACCGCTATCTCCACCAGTATAAAACGTGCTGAACCAGTTGCGAGTTGGCAGAAGTGGGATTTATGCAATTAATCATACAGGAGCATCCCAAAGACACTATTCAAAACAACCAAGATGGCTGCAGAGTTGCCAGTAACACCTTGGATCAGCAAGTTTATACTGTAAAAACAACAACTGTCAGTCACTGGTGATCCTACCACTGCACCACTTTGGATGCCTCATGTTGATACTAGTCTGGTTATCAGTCTGCCTGCATCATGTCTGATTGGTTGGATGGAAACAAAAAAAAGGATAGCTGGCCAGGCTATGAAGCACATACAAACACACTAGCTTTCTAGCTTTCTTTAAGGAATTTCTCTCTTTTCTAAAAACGCAAACTCCAGAGTTTGCTGCTGCTGTTTTTTCTGCTTTGCCTTTTACTCAATAACTTGTGTGATGGCTTCCTTTAATGCTTAAAAAGATTTGCTTGAGTTGATTTTTAGAAACTTTCATGACACCTCTTGAAACTGCATAGATAGCTGGTTCAGTCCACCAACGCACGCACCACCTCTTCTCAGATCTGAATTATCTTCTTAAATGCTCGTTTGTCTCAGTAAACCTTGAGCTTGCTACAAAAACAGATTTTTAAGAAAGTAAAAAAAAGCCTTGTTTCAAGAAGAATGGTCCTCTTTTAAAAGCCTATGTCTCATTTCAACAATTGTAGACTAGCTATTTTTTTCTTACCCCTGTGGCAGATATTTTTATTTATTTATTTATTTGCTTAAAATAAGAAAATTTGGAATATTATGTTTATTTTAGGCTTTGCAGTGCACACTACAAAACCAGCCCTTACAGAAATAAGCCTAATATTCCTAAATCTAGTCAAATTGCTCTATATTAAGCAAAAACAAAAAAATCTGCCAGTGGGGTAAAAAAAAATTGCTTGACTGGAATTATTAAAATGACATGTTTTTAAAATGAGAGCATTTTTCTTGAAATTGGTTCTTGTAGTGCTTCACTGTTGTTCATTTCCCCTTGTTTTGTGTTTTGGTTGTTATTGCCAAACGTAAGAACTGATTATTGAATGATGGGACATTCAGTGAAAATGGGAACTTGGAATTTTTGACTTCTGACTGGGGAAAAATAAATAAAGAACACTGATAAAGAGTTGAAAATCCTTGTTGTGGTATAAAACACAAGAAAAAGTACAGGTAGAGCAACACTGGTCTTTGGTCAAGTGAACTTTACAACTCCTGATTGTAATTTTGCAGTTGAACACAAAAGCGTTTTTGCAGTTTCTAGCTCAGAGGGTCATCATCTGAATAGGTCAAGCCACTTCCTCGTTGTCTGAGATTTACTCTTAGTCAATCTCTTGCTTGGTGATTCTCTCAGTTTCTCTTTTGTCATTACTTTCTTCAGTCTCCTAGTTGTTTCAGCCTTGATGTCCACTATAGTTTTATTTTTGTTGTGTGACATAATTGAAACATAAAACGTTGCAGTTGTCACAAGAGGCGACCAGGATGGACATTCAAAGCTCATTGGGTGGTTTTGCTGATAGCAGGGATGAAAGACTGTAAGAGCTAGATAATACTGAGTATTTCTTTTAAATGAAATTTAAACTGATATTGTAGCATGAAAAAGCTCACTTGTGTTGTGTTCAGGTGTTCCTGAAGTCCTACTTCAGAGGTACATTAATTCAGCGTAATTTAAGTTGTGGATGGAACACATAGGTGGATATAAAGATGGGGAAACTTGATAATTCTCCTCTGATTTGGGTCTGTGATGTCACAGAACCCTAAAATCTGAACAGCTCAATGAATTACATGCCTGGAGTTTGTTTTATGTTGATGTCAACGGGTAGTTGGTAGTGACTTCATACTCCGAAATACATCCTCCGAAACACAGAAAATTATTTGTTCCATATTATGTCCCCTTTACTTGTAGAATGTCCCACTCAATGTGTATGTTGACCGTATTCACGTTCCTGAAGCTAGTGGACGAAAGTTTGTTTGTTGCTGCATTTATCAAATGCAACCTTGCTGCACTGCTGATTTGTCCTCAGTCAGTCAATAATGTCTTCAAGTTTAAGAGCATGTGAAGTACAGTTGAATTTGAGCTTTGACCTACCTGTGCTTATATATGCCAATGGCATAATGTTCCTGGCCATTGGAGGAGATGCAAGCCACCAATATCAAGACAAGGAATCTCCAAGGCCATATGTCCTGAGGTTGTACACTAATTGAAGGGAGGACTTGCGAGAAGCTTGTGAAATACCAAGGGATGAAGAAAGAGCTAGAAAAGGTGTGGGATGGGAAGGCAGCAGTGGTGTCAGTAGTGATCGGGCCACTGGTGGACTTTTACCCCCAAGCTGAGTGGATGACTTCAGCAGACACCAGGAACTACGTCTGACATCTGTGTCCAGAAGAACAAAATACTGGCAACAGTTAAGACCCTGCACAGAACCCTCAGGCTCCCAGGCCTCTGGTAGAGGACCCGTGCTTGAAGGAGAGACAATACTTCCCAGGTGGGCGAGGGAAGAGGTTTTTGTTGGGTTTTTTTGTCTAATATGGAGTATGTCAGCAGTATGGTCACGGTCACCATCACAAATCAACTTCTGGTGTGTAAAACCCATTTCAGTAAGCTTCACTTCCTCAGCTGAAGTTCCTCATGCAGTATAATCTGCCAGTAAATAGTAAGGAGTGCAAAGGTCCTGTTGTTGTCATAATGGCCATGTGACATCAGAATCAGCATTTAAGAGAGATCTTGGCCGTTGTGTAACTCACAGCAAACATATTACAATCATACATGGGTTTTCCTTGTGGTCCAGCTGAGCGGTATCTGGATCTCCACTTTAGATGAGCTACATCTGGGAAATGGTTTTCTATATATAGACCATTTCAATACTTTAGTAGCAAATTATTAATGGAAACTGGACAGTTCAGCGCTGCAGCATGTAGTTCAGAGAGTTTATTTCCACCAATATGACCCTGTGTGCGTGCGTGTGTGTAGTATTTCAGTCAGGAGAGGTAAGCTGATTATATCTCTACTGAGGCTGACATTTTATATGATAAATGTATAGCACGCCAAGAAGAAGAAGACTGAGTTGCTGTCAATTAAACTAAAGTATTTATTTCTAAACTGGGGACCATTGCTGTTTGTAGAAGTTGTGGCAGTATTGCAGTATGTACAATTTCACAAATAACAGTTTAATGAGTGAAAATCAAGATTCACACGCTTTTCATGAGATGCTATTTTGAAACCAGAAAATACATAACGAGTGAAGCAACCAGTCAACATCGTGGATGAATATTTCACAGATGTAAACCATCCTGATCTCATTTACAACCACATTATGAAGCCAAGGGGCTGCTTCTGGTTTGCTAGTCTCACTCAATCCAGAAACTGAAGAAAGTAAACTTCCTCCGCTGACCACTGGGGCTGGTGTGGTCTTTTGATTGGTTGATGTCCAAGATATGCTACCTCACATTTCAGTGTAATTATGCCATTGAAATGACACAACAAAGTTTATATTTATGGTAAGATCACATTGCAGAGATTCACAGTTCCATCACAGAACAGGATGTAAAAGAACATGCAAAACAAGAGGTGAATTATGATGAGCGTCATAACTTGGTGTGTTATTAACCATGTAATTTCATGAGACCAGGTCATGTGTCCAAATTAATAACAATACTATGTAAGAGACTGCATGATATCATTCAAGCCGTATCTAAATTAAATTATGAGGAGATTACACTGAATTTATCCATGCGTGCGTGCTAATAGAGCTCACCCAGTGTACAGCAAAACAGATTCTATATCTCCTGGTATAAATATATCCTGGCCAGCCATTCAGTTTACAAAATTCTGTCTCATGAAATAGGTCTGCTACCCCTCCTATTCACAGCCATGTCTACCGGTATAGAACTAGTCACACGTTGGCAGGGGTCGGCTTTATATGATGACTCATACAATTCAAAACAACCAAGATGACTTCAGAATTCAAATAACACCTTGGATTTTTACTGAAAAACCAGCAATTGTCATTCACTTCGGATGTGTTGTTGTTACTAATCTTATTGTTGTGCTGCCTGCGTCACGTTTCATTTCTCTGATTGGTTTTATATCTATCTAGTGACTTCCAGAGGCAGTTTCTTCTGCATTTATTGGTACAACTCCCAGGAAATCAAAGTCAGATCCAGAGGAACCAAACTAAGGTTTAGATAAAAGAGGTAAAAAAAAAAATAAAAAAATCGCGATGGCTGGTCAGGGTTGTGAAATTTGTAGTTAACGCAAAAATTAAAGTAGGATACATGTAAAGTATGGATGATGCTGATGTGGAATCCAGTGGTTTTAAAGGATTTGCTTTTTATCAACCAAATACCTGATGATTTCTAATGTCTCCTCTTCAAAACTTGGAGTACATCATCAACCAGGGGAGCAATGGAAATATATTATTTTGACTGAGCATTTGTACATACTATGATCAAAATATTAGACCATAACATCTATATTTTACTCAAAAATATTGATATAAATATTTTCCCAGAGTGTGACACACATTTTTACGTATAAGCACTCAAAATGAATTTTGTACCCAAATGAATTCTGTACCACTGTTTCTTTCTTTTTTCTTCGTATGATCTTTCTGGGCTTGAAATAGTTCAGACAGTTTAGTTTAGAGTCCACAGTTCGGCAGCAGTCGAGATGGCGAGTCGTCTGGAGTCTGGAATCTCTGTGGATAAAATAACAGGCTCCCTCATCACATCACTTCATACACCACATGACCTCACAACCCTCATTATCCTGATGACTGTATGAGTGTGTGTTGCACAGTGGGGCAGAGTGAGTGGCTGAACACACAGCTCCATTAAGGGTCTTTCAACACTCAGACTCAGTGTAGGTTTGAGGGCCACTCACTGCCAGAGGCCAGAACTTTATCTTCTGTCTGCAGTCCATGGACACTGAGGTGAATAAACATGATGACATTTCACTTTTTCTCTCCATTTCTCCTCTCTTTCCTCAGTTTGGACCAACGTGGAGCCGCGGTCAGTGCCAGTGTTCCCTTGGCATTTGCTTGTCCCTTTCTTGGAGCCCAGCCAATCAGGAGCGGTGGCCCAGCCTGCAGATGGCCAGCAGCTCGTCAATCAGGGCAAAGGTAACAACACAACCCCACCACCTTTTCTCCGGTCACAAGAGAGGGACACAGATGTCTGATCAGTGCTCGTTTAGGTCTAACTGTTTCATAAACAGGTATTTCCCACAATAAATGAATCATAACAGGAAACGGCATGTGAGGCCGCATTCTCAAATAACGACTGCCAAAACAGTCGAGTGCAAACCGACAGCCAAGTCAGTGTTTCCCAAAATAGTTGCAACAGAATTGCAGATCAGCACAGTTGGTGTTCACACTTGTATTTTTCCAGTGACATTGTTGATAACACCACTTATGAACTAGAATGCTGAAATTGAAAAATTGGTTAATTATTATGATCAAAATTATAAAGCAACAGTATCAATCATACTGTAACTTGCAACACTAACAAAAGTGATCATCATCTGTGTGTGCTCCATCTCTAAATCAAGTTTCATGAAATTCAGTCCAGCAGCTTTTGTGTAATCTTATTCAAATAGACAAATGGATAAACAAACAAACGGCACCAATCATGTACCTGCAGTTCTGCCTTACCTGTTTGTCTGACCAGCAGTCCAACAACACAAGCTTGCACAATTTGTAAAAAAAATATCAGAAAATGGTAACTTTTCTTTGTGAAGTGACTAAAACAAACAATAGATTGTGACTTTTCAGGTCTACATTTTATTAGACCAACTAAACCAGTTTCTTGCTCTCTTATGACTTTTGGGCTTAAAGATCAACTTTGGGATCTGTGTCACCACCATACTCTTCTGGTTAAAAGGTTCAAAGATTGTTGACTAAGTGCATAATAATGGTCTGAAACACTGAGGAAAGTTTCTACAAGCCCATCAGAGGAATTGTGTAGTATTTCTTTTTCACTTTTGTGCCTTGCATGTAATCTTTATTGGCTACTTTAGTTTTTCTATACAGAGTGTCAAAGCTGCCTCGAGAGTTTTCTGTTTGCTTGGACTCCTGTAAGTTAGTACCAGCATGTCATCAGGAGCTCTTCTTCCACTTAAAATTATAACAGAAAGCATTTTATCTTGCAGAACCTCGCTGCGGCGTTGCCCTGGTGAGCGATGGTCGGACAGGCCCTCCAGACCTTGAAAAGGGATCACCGTCATGCCCTCCCCCGACCAATGACAATCCTCCTTCACACAGGGGTGAGGCTGACAGTGAGACAGAAAGCGATACAGATGACCCGTAAGTACTTTGTATTTTTCATGGACTTGCTTAAATGCCACCTGAGGTATCTCAAGGACCCATTGAACTTCAGATTCAGGAGAGACAATCACATATTTGTCATGGAACAATGGATTATATCTTTGCAAGGCCACTAGAAGACAATGCAACCAGTAATTAACCAGTCTTCATATGTTTCATGAACGCGGAGATGGCTAACAACTGTATCCATTGTGGTGTCGTGGCGGAGTTGCTTCTGGAGTAATGATTATCAGCCCTCTTTGCTACAGACCATTTGGTTCCTGTACAGCCACAGCCAGAGCTCAGTTTTGCATTGTCAGCTGTAAGTTTGGTCATTTTCACACTGGCCCTATTTAGGTTGGCCCAACGAAGCTTTGGTCATGAGTGAGGTTCACTTGGTTCAGTGTGAACACTACAACAGCACTCTGGTGCGCTCCTAAACGCTTGTTCAGGAGACTGAAGAGATATGGTTGTCAGTGAATTCTGTTGCAATTCGTTTGTGGTGTAAAAGCTCCATGACCTTGAGCCGATTCAACAACAGGGATGTGCGCGTACGTACATGTTCGAGCTAAAGAGGCTTCCGTAATCCACTGGGTAACAAGGACAACATAAACATGGCAAAACAAAGTAATGCTAGGAGATGTGGACAAACAACTTCCAGTCACTTCATTTACAATTATTTACAAACAAATAATATAGAAAAATACCAAACTTTGGATCAGCAACGCGTAGTTGTAGTGTCACAATACTTTTCAGCTCTTTGCATAGGCTAGTTGTCATGGAAACATGACACTCAGGCAAGACTGCTATTGACCAATGACAGCATTGACTAATGTCACATGACTTGTGGTGTAGCATTTGTGCTGGAGTGAAAAAAAGCATTAAATGGAAAATGATACAGTGTATATTTCGTACACGGTGAGGCCAGATCAGGATGCGCACCAACATGTGGGAAAACAACCTTGGACTAAGCTGGATTTTATCAGAGCTGGCCTTTGTCACTGATTCTGGTTTAGTCCTTAGTTGGAAAATGAATGACGGATTGCCCATTTCTGTTTTGGGATGAGTTTTATATATGTACAAAAGTGGCGGTAGAAGAAATCAGTAATTGAATTAACTTGTAGACTGATAGAAAGGAGTCAGCAGAGGTGGTTTGGGCATCTGGTCAGGATGCCTCTCAGAGGTGTGTCAGACGTGTTCCACTAGAAGGAGGCCTCACAGCAGACTCAGGACTGCAGTGGAAAGATCTTATCTCTTGTTTGGTTTGGGAACGCCCCTTAGTAGAGCTAGAAGAGTTTTAGGGATCTCAATTCAGGCTGTTTCCCTTGTGATCAGGTCTCGGATAAGGAGAAAATAGACAGATGGATACCACCCAGTCATAGTATTAACTGCACATACAAATTCACCTACGTCATCAGTTGTCCATGAGTTTTTCGTGCCTCATCTCTTTTAGGACTGTGACCTTAATATCAGGATAGATGTTCCTTTGATATCTAGATATTTAGTTTTCAATTTGGGCATCCAGATTTATTTATTTTTTTATTTATTCACGCTTTTGTATATCAACTGCAAAATTGAGCACTCTCACACCTGCGGTGATGCTTCTGTTCAGTTTGGGTTTTAAATGGATGAAAGCATGCTGTTAACCTCAGCTGTGTGGTACACCTTAAGATGACTGATGACAAGTTGGCAAATTTTAAACTCCTTCTCCGTCCTAATTCACTCTCACACACCTTTCTTGTTCAGCCTCGGGCGTGTACGCTACACTCCTTCACTGCACTCATGTGCATCCGTCTGATTCTGTCTTGTCTATGTGAGCCACACTTGTTTGGTCACACGTGTATGAGCCTGTCTGAGGTAAAACCAGTGGAAAAAATTGAAGTTCCTCATCTAATCACCAAGTGCTGGCTCCAAAATCAAGTCAACCTCCATAGACCCCCATGTTATAATGTCCCAATTTGCAGCTGAAATACACACATTTACAGCCTAGTCCAAAAAACGGTTTAAGTCTTCACTGATAGATTTCCCATTCATGACATCTTCACAGGGGGAATTAATTTATATGTATCACTTGGGGTAAAATTATATCAACAAATTTGTTTGGTTTCTTGTATGAAGGCTAAACTCAGTTCACACAACGCCATTCCAGGTGAGAGAAAGTACACGTCTACCCACCTCCAATGGAAATTAAGTTTCAAATATTTGATGCGATCTTTGATAAAGGTCTGGAACCCATGAAATGGTATTCTGACCATCCCTAGTTTCTTTACTAACTGTTTTTTAATTGGGTTTTTGGGTTGTTTTAATGTTAATTAAAAAGTTGTGTACATTTTTTTCTTTTTTTAAAATACACACTTAAGGTTCTTAAATACTGTCAACCTTCTGTCCGTATACATATTTTTGTGCTTCATCTAAATAGTTTAAACTCATTCTGAGCAGACACTATTATGCGAATTGGTATGACTCAGTATGAAGGAGATAGTAACTGATTAGATGCAGTTTGAATCTCTAAAACTCAAGGACTCTGTACTGTGAACTGGTGCTCTTAAATCCACCATTGCTTGGAAAATTCAAAAGCAACACTGCTTTTCTATCAGCTGTATGAGAGAGTATGTGTCTGGCATTGTTTAGTGTCTACTTGTTCATTCCTCTCAGTCTCCGGCTGCGTCTCTGCATCTGGCTGGGTTATTGCTCTTTTAGAGTGACTCAGACAGGCTGCGTGGCTGTCTGGATGGTAGCGTGGCTATGAATGTTTCAGGGTCACTTGGCTCTCAATGGCTGCTGTTGCCAAAGAAATGTTGAGGCAATAACGTAATGTTACAGATGTTGCACCTGTCTTCTGCCTGTGTAGAATTAATTAAACAAAGACAACACTTTTTCTGTCTTTATGTCATCATTTCAAATGTTGCACATGTCACTTTACCCAACCAAAATCTATTTGATGTTTCTGGTAATTGCATGGCAGGCTGTTTTTCTTACTTCCTAAGGCCTAATTAATGCTAGGATCAGCCCTGTGTATGTTACTCTTTTGTCTATGTTTTTTTGATTGATTTATGGAAACAAATTATTCCTATTATTACCCCTATAAATCAAAGTACACTCTTATTAATGATCTAGTACTACCAATAAGCCTAAACAATATGTTTTTGGGGTGGGAGGAAACTGGAGTACCTGAGAACAACCCACATAAACATAGGAAGAACATGCAAATTCCACACATAAAGACCCAGCTGAACCAAGACCCAACTGGGCCTTCTTGCTGTGAAGTGCCAGTGCTAACCACTGCACTACTGTGCTGTCTGTCATAGAGGACACAGGTGAAGAAGAGGATCAGCAGCTGCAGTAGGCATCACCATGGTAGGATTTGCAGAAGGAGAGGGGAGGGAAACTCCAGAAGATAGATAAGATTAATGCTATAAAACGATCCAGGAAAATTTTAAACTGAGTTAAGAGAGACAGGATGAAGATGTTCAGTGTAAGATTAAGCAGCCTGGGGTCTATAGAAGTATAAGTAAGAAATGGGCTAAGAGACAACAGAGTTAGAGGCTTTTTTTTTTTTTTTTTTTTTTTTTAAAAGAAGGTCTCAAACATCCCCCTAAAGATAAAAAGAAAGTTGATCCCCGAAGAGAAAAGCCCAACACCCAAAGCTTTTCCCCA
>JBAMYA010000003.1:7091727-7116243 GCA_037176975.1 Arrhamphus sclerolepis
TCAGACCGGCCCAGTGGTGGTGAGGCAGAAGCTCTAGAAGCATCTTTGACATTGGCGTAAAGCAGATCAAGTGTTTTACTTTCTCTAGTAGGACAGTCAACAATCTGTGTAAATCCAGTCAGGTGGGAGGACAGTTTGACATGGTTGAAATCTCCTGATATTAATAAAGGTGCCTCAGGGTGTGTGGTCTGTATCCTAGCAACAGTTTCATGAAGAATTTCCCGTGGAACTTCGGCAGTTGCCTTGAGTGGAATGTACACAAGTATTGTTATGATATGACTGGTTTCTCTTGATACATAGCATGGTCTCATACCAACGGCTAATAATTTAATAATAATAATCATTCAATGAGGGTAGAAACCTAGATCAACAGGTAAGAGGTAAAGGTACACCTTACCTTTTGGCTCACCACTACACGACAGAGACTGTACCAATTCACCTGTTCCATTCTTCCATTCTGAGTCCCTGAGATATTCAAACTCCTCCACTTGAGATAACACCTCGTCCTAGACCCAGAGTGGGCCGTCCAGTCCAGTTAAGCCAAGTTGGCTTCATAATAGTTGTTTCAGCCTTGAATCTCTGCCTTCCATGCTGCTATCCTCAGCTGGCTGTTGATGCAGACAGCAGTTGAACAAATGTCAGTAAGTTGAGTTGTCAATAGAAAAAGTTCAATGTGTTTCATGCAGACTAGACACAGAGAACTTTATCCTAATCTGTACCTGCTAATATTTTGAGTTTATGTACAATTACCCTACAGATTTATCTTTCTTTCTCAAAACCACAAATGGCTTGTGTTTCCTTTGAAACATCTTTGTCCTTAAATGCAGTATAGCTGAGCATGATGACAGTACTGTTGACCCAGTGGAAGCTGTTAAATCACTTTCAGTCAAAAAACAAGAACCAATAGAAGTCAAAACATTCTAGTAGCTATTTAAAGGAGTCACAGATCTGATGTTTATAACATTGGACCTTGTTTTGTTTCATTATGTTGCGTTAAGAATTGATATTTTTAGCATTTCTTGACATTTGTCAATGAAATTGATTTATACCCAAGCTGTGCAGTAGAACTTGGACATTTTCAAGTGTTACTGCATGTTGTAGAAAGTATACATGAAAAAAAAAATAGACAAATACATTACATCAGATCCATCGACTGAGTCATGACTTCCCTATTAAATCCTTCAAAACAATTTGGCCGGTTTGTATTCCTGAAAGTTCCCCGTGCTGAGGAATCTCCCGTGGTTTCCCATCACAGTTGAGTTTCATTTCCCTTTGTCTGACAATGTAGGTTTTCCCCTGGTGTGGCCAACAATCCGTCGCCTTCCAATGGACCCATGAAGAGACGCACACAGTCCCTCAGCGCCCTGCCCAAGGACGGAGACAGGAAGGTCAGTCCACTTTCTTCAAGGTCAATCGCTAAATAAGAAGAGAACATACAGAAAAAACAAAAAACAAAGGTTGCTGAATACTACTACGGCAGTTTACCATATTGTTTTCGCCCCACCAGAGGGAAAAGGACCACATCCGTCGCCCCATGAATGCATTCATGATATTCAGTAAACGCCACCGGGCCCTGGTGCACCAGCGACATCCCAACCAGGACAACCGGACAGTTAGCAAAATCCTTGGGGAATGGTGGTATGCGCTGGGTCCTAATGAAAAACAACAGTATCATGATCTGGCCTTTCAGGTGAGAGTCCCTTTTTGTAATAAACTCATCAGCATTTTTTCCTCCTTTCATTTGTGCTTTTCATAATTTATGACTATAACACAGCAGCAGCTCTTCGGTTTTCAAATGAATGCGCCAGAAGCAATCTTTTATGCAGTTTTCCTAAGCCATAAAAGCAAAAAGCCAAATTACATCAACTGAAGGTAAAAGAACATCTCGTTTCGCGCCAGGTGAAAGAGGCCCACTTCAGAGCCCACCCAGACTGGAAGTGGTGCAACAAGGACCGAAGAAAGTCTTTGTCCGAGGGTCGCGGGACCCCAAAGGAGCCCCGAGAGAGGAGCATGTCGGAGAGCATAGGTGTGTGTGATAACCTGATCTACAAGATGTTTGAGGAACAACCACAATCTTAAAGGGATTAACATAATTTCTAATTTTCTGACAAAACAAATAGCAGTTAAGCATACAAATGAACCTAAATTCAGGCATATGTTATTGGATATGACTGAACACACAAGCAAGACAACACTCAGTCCCTTCCCCCTATCTTTTTTTATCCTTATAAAGGTGTATTGCTGAGGATATATTTGAAGTTTTATTGATCCGTTCCATGATGAGCCTTTCTTCTCTCCTCTCCAGATGTTGTTTCAGAGTCCCAGATGCTGGAAGGGAAGGGCGGAGGCCTAGGCTGGCCCGGGGGATCGGAGCGTCGAATGGGGCAGTATCCTCGTCCCCGAGCCTTTTCCCAAAGTGCTGTGCACACCCTGGAGCAGAGGGAGCGGGAAACAGACCTGGAGAAGGTATGGGGTTGTTAATTTGTATCTCCAAGGCAGAAAACAGACTCGGGAGATTTGACTGTGAAGAAAAGCCTTCCAGAGCATTCGAGCTCTCAGCAGCTGGTTACATGCAAAACAGCGTAATCCTCCAGAAAAACATCCGGTAATTTTGTGGAAATGTTGCATTAATGGTCTTAAAACCTCAAAGAAGGATTTTCCGTATGTGCTCTCTTTCTAGTATAGTATAAGCAACTGTTTTTTGTTTTGCTTTTTGTTTTTTTTTTGCTCACAAATGGAGAACCCAAATAAAAGTAGGACACAAACAAAAATCCAGACCAAAGAAAAAAAACAACACAAACATTGCAGCATATATTTGCACTGACAACAGATGTGCAGAGCAGTTTCAACTCTGCAACTTAAAGCACGCTATTCAAAAGAACAATAAAAAAAGAAATCGTTGCGTGGGGGTGCAGCCTCCTACTTCAGAGGTTTCACTTTCAACCTCTTTGGTGCCAGTACCAGTTTGAGACAGTGGTGTTTCTGCCTCACTCCATTTGACATTTTCTGAGTGCATTTATTTGATGCTGGTGGAAGCCGTATGTCTGTGAATGTTTTACTAATAGAACTAATAATGAGTAAAGCAGGAACTAGCAGAAATATGGTGCAGATCACCATCACTTGCTGGATCCAGCTTTTAAATGGATGTCATGTCAGCACGTGTTGCATGCGGTCATTCTTTCAAGACCAGTGATTACTTTCAAAATATATAATTAAAAATGATGGCAAAGGCATCTAAATTAATTTTACTTACTTTGTGACAAAATACAATCACAGTTAGCCATGGGAAAAAGAATAACAACCTCTTTTGTATTATAAGGTTTTAGACTTCAGGACACAAAGTCCTCTGGTTCTTACCACTTATAGAAATTAGGTAAAACCACAGAAGAGCCATGACATATGGCATATTGCATATTTTCATCATTTATTTAAGAAAAACTGACCCAAACTGCAGAGACTCTAAATAGCTAAATAGCTATCTCTGTAGGCTTTTCTTTTCCTAAGTAAGGGTTACCACGGTGGATTATTGTGCTCAATGTATTAATTTTACTTTTGACTTTTTTTTTTCTTTTGTGGACACTTGTCCAGACACATTCTTTCCCATTTATTGAGACTTGGGAAAGCACTTTGACTGACCGAAACCAAGCCTAAAACATGGTCTCGTCACCACTGTGCTTCACATTTAGTATAAGGTGTTTTTACTGGTGTGCTGTGTGAAACGTGGTCTTGTGTATTGTGGTCAAACATTTCCTCTTTGGTCTCAACTCTCCATATGGTATTGTTCCAAGAGTCTTGTGGTTTGTTTAGTTATGATTGTGCAAACCTAAGTCCTGTTGCTATGATCTTTTTGAAGTATTTTTTTCCTGGCAACTGTTCTTCGGTCATAATGAGAAAATGTAATTTGTCATGCATTTTTCAGTAAAGGTCATATTTATCGAATGCCATGCTGATAAGGAAAAAGATTTTTTGTTTTTAATTTTGTTCTCATTTATAAACGTAGAACTGCATACTACATGACTCGACAGTAAAATGCTTTTATAAAGACTGAGTTGGGGGTGGAGCATTAGTGCTTGTGCACGTGAAGTGGGGGAGGCACGACTGGTTGTTAATTGTTTGTGGGTACAGGCGTAGTTTTTACGTGGACTTGAGTCCTAGCACAAGATTCTTCCTTTATATGATCCATCAACAATTTATTCTCCTCCTGATGTCCATTTGATTTGAATTTCGATAAAACAAAAATCAAAGAAACGTAGATGGAGCACAATAGAAAAACTCTTTGCCTTTAATTAACAACACCTGAGTGAATGACAGGTGGCCTCAAATAACTGAACATGACCAGCGTCAGCCTCAGGTACATTTACAACCCCTTGGTGGTTGGAGGATAAGCTTAAAAATGAAACATGGCTCCTACAAGAGCCTTGATGGAGTATATGATGGTGTGTGTTTTCTCAGGAGCACTGGAAGGATGGGGAGGAGGGAGGAGGTAGCTCTCTGGGTTTTGTTGATGATTTGTTCAAATAACATATGTCATCCATAAATCACTAACCCTACTTTTATTGGCTTAACGCAGCAAATTAATGATCTTGTACACATTTCTGTTATATCCACAGAATATATTGTTTGCATCAAATAACTGAATGTTTTGGAAAAAGTTTAAAACCTAAGATTTCTATTTTTTTCCCCCTTTGCTTTGAAAGGAGGAAGGAACAAGTTTGTTTCGCAACCGACCGCCGCCTCACTCGCTGTACCAAGGTGGAGCCAGTGAGGATGTGACCAGTGATGAAGAGCGTATGGTCATCTGTGAGGAAGAGGGAGACGATGATGTCATGGGTGAGTTAGATGAGTGAGTTGTTCAACAGGCTGTTTCATAAGCACAGGATGACAGTTTCAGTTCCTATGATGGTCAGCGTGCCTTCTTAGTCAGATTGACTGTGTCAGCAAAACACTTCAATGATAAATAAGGCACATGAGTCATCTCATAAATCTAGCCCCTGACTGTGTTAAAAAAAGACAAGTCACATAATTTACAATATGGTAGTCGTGAGCTGATGGCCATATGAAGGCAGCGTTTTCAAATGATGACCATCAGTGTGATTTCATTTGATCTGCTCTGGTTGCTAAAACATCTCCAGGGAACAGATGCAAGTATGTTTAGACTTTGCTTCAATGTTATTGCGCTATTAAAAGACAGACCTGTGATATCGCACCCTTAGATGATTCATGCACAGGAGGTTCCATCGACCTCTAAAGTGTTTTAATCAGATTGAGGTCTGGGGCATTGCAACACATTGATTCTTTCCTTTTTTTTTTCTTTTGTTTGAAGTCATTTTGTTGTAGATATGCTGGGGTAGTGGCCTAACATATGACTCTAAAATACAGAGGAGAGTATTCAGAGGAGTTCATGATGATTTAATGACAGCCAGGTGTCAAGGGCCTGTAGCTGCCAAATTAGCCCACATCATCACTCCTCCACCACTGTGCTTATCAGTTAGCTTGAGGTCTTTTGCATGTTTAGTAGTCCTTGTTATTTTAGCTAATAAAATTCAAAATTCTGATATCCCACCCTCAGAGGATTCATGTCCAGAAGGCTCCATCGACCTCAAGTGTAAGGAGCGAGTGACAGACAGTGATGAAGATGAGCCAGATGGACAGGTAGGTTCAGTGGTTATAAACTATCTTTTCCCATTTTGTCCATTTCAGTTACAAAAAAAACATAAATAAAAAAAAAAAATCAGTGTGTCACATTAAAAAAAAAAAGATCTGAAATTGATAGTTTCTTTTCAGTTACTCGGCTTAAGATTTTGACCTTTGACAAAAATATGATTTATTTGGGTTTTCATCTGCTCTAAATTGTGCTGGGGCTCAGTATCAGTGTATCATCATGATAGCAGTGTAGATGTAAGGCATAATCGTGCTGAAACTTTTTAGGCTCAGAATTTCTTTAAACTCATCAAACATTAAAAGACCACAGTTCTACTCTTAAGTTGAAAAAAAAACAACCTTGTGTTCATGCAGAACCTTTCCTGCTTTGATCTCTGTGCCTTTCTCTTCCCTCCAGCATGGCTTCCAGCCAGTGGCTCGCTCCTCTCTCCCCTCCTCTTCTCCCTCCATCCCTCACTCTGACTCGGCCTCCGTTAAAGGGAACGGTGAGGGGGGAGGAGGAGGTGCTGAAGACGCGGCAGAGCAGAAGAGAAAAAGAGGTGTGGATGGAGGAGAGGAGGGGAACGAAGAGGAAACAGCAGCAGGTGGAGTGGAAGGAAGTGGAGGAAGTGGGCAGAGTGTGTCACCATCCATTGCCCAGCCTCCCCTCAGTTTGGTTCAACAGGTCCAAGGCAGCGTCCGCATGGCTCCCACTATGGTTACCAACGTGGTACGTCCAGTTGCCAGCACGCCCATCCCTATCGCCAGCAAGCCAGTGGAAGCAGCCGTCGCACTCAGCTCTGTTCCGCAGGAGAAGAAAGCAACTCTTCTGATTGCAGGAGGTGGAGCTCAGCAGCTGCCAGTCACCACAGGGGGTGGGTACCTGTCATCATCCTCCTCCCCTGGTCCAGTCAGTGTAACCCCTGTGGGTGGCAGCAGCCTGGTAACTAGTCTAGTTCTGGGAGGGTCCTTCCCCGCTGCCCAGCCACTGCAGCTCGTCACTCCACAGCCCCTGCAGCCACACACCCAAACTCACCCACCTGTCCTCCAGCCCACTGCTGCCACTTCTTCTGTCACACCTCCCTCCTGCCCCAAGCCACTGGCGCAGGTCCAGTACGTCCTGCCCACTGAGAGCCCATCCTCCCCTCAACTCACTCACCAGCACTTCCTCTCCCTTCCCGCCAATGCCGCCCTGGCCAATGGCATGCACTCGGGGGTGGGGATCAGAGTCAGCCCTGGGACCAGAGGTGAGACAGAGACCAACGATTGGCTGTCAGAAAGAGGCAAATTACTTTCTTCTTAGTGGTTTCACCAGCTGATCGAAGTATGTTTCCTCATTGTTCTTCTTTCTGTTGATCCCTTTTAATAAGATTTGATTGGTATACATAAACTGAAGGTAGATGATTGACAAGAAAAACACTTAAGTCACATGTTCCCGCCACCCTCCCATACTGTAACGATTCTCTGTTCCTAAAAATAACAAGCAGCTGAATCACTTTAATGGTTTAGTTGAGAGGAAATTCAGTCCTGTCAGTAGCTGAAGTGCTCTGTCCATCTCAGTGTGTCTCCACTCGCCATCACTCCTTCTCTGTCTTCACCTCTCTCTTTTCACTCCACTCATCTCTTCCTCACACTTAGTGGATTTAATTCTCTTGTCTTTCTCTGTGTCTCTTTCCTTTTCAATTATTAGTCCAAACCCAGTCGCCGGTCTTGAAGAGCAAGATGTTGGTTCACATGGCAACAGTGAGAACAGGGTCTACTCCTCCTCAGCCTTCCATTTCTCTTGTGGCTCCGCCTCTTCCTGTGCAGAATGGCCCTGCCACAGCAAACAAGGTGAGAATTAACAGAATTAGCTAAATCGGGGGCTGGTGATGGCGACACACTAGTTAAATATGAAGCAGCAGCATTCAAACTAAAGTTAGACCATGCAGAGGTTGCTGTTGTGTAAATGACATCTGCTTCTCTCACCTAAACCATTTGCTGAAGACCTCCTGAGTTTCAGCAACTGCTGAAGTTGAAACAGTAGCTAGTTGCAGTCATAGGACTCCTCTGCTATTTACTGAAAAGGAACCAGTTGCTTTAACAAACTCGGGCATCATTTTCAGCGTTGTATTGAAACTAATCTTCCAGTATTCAAAGCTTTGACCGACCTGGGTCAAGAGAGACGGAAGTTTCAGTTTCAACCACATGAAAATCAGTAGAGTCTGGTCTCATAGCGTTAAACTTTGTTATTTTACACAACTGCAGCAAGCAGTTCAGGAAATTTGTGGGTTTGCTTGTTTAACTTCACATTGTCTCGTACAGACTATTACTGGTTAGTTAGATCACACAAAACTCATTTATTTAACTTTGATATGGTATTATGTACTCTCTGTAGCAAACCTTAACAAAATTAATCTCAGGGCTCTTCACTGAAAGATTATGATTATATTCCCATTTGTGGTATTGCTTCTTTTATTTACAAGTTATTGTTTATGAATAAAAAAACAACAACAAATCCTTCTTGCTTTTACCCTTTCTGTTTTGTTTTTGTAAAATACAGAAAGAGTTTAAATAAAGCACAACTTAAAAAAAAAGTACAAATTGCAAAGGTGACTTGAAAACATAACAGGCTAAATATGTGAAGTCTGTGCTTGCTGAAGTTCATAACATTTTACTGTCACAAATATACTCAAAATTATACAAAAGTTTGCATACTGAAAAATATGAACATATAACATTCGGAGGATTAAGATTTTATGCTGAGCTCTACATATTTTCAGGAAAATGGCCCATGACTTATTTTTTCCAAAGCATAAATAATGAAACAAAGATGAACCAGTCTTTTATGCCTAACATTCCTGCAACGATCCAAGAACAAAGATCCAACTACATAATCCAACTGTTTCCTGAGTGCAAGGAAAAAGAGTGGAAAGAGAAGAAATCAAACTGGAGAGCAGGATGTCTGTACACGCAGCATAAGTGTATCTGAGCGCAGATGCAAAGATTTAAGGTGGAGAACAACATGTCTGTGCACAAGCAGGGCAGACCTTTTGAGAGTACAATATCTCATGTGAAAGACATGGAAGCGTACTCTCAAGTCACAAAGGGAGAATCTTGTCAAGAGATAGAAATTTATCCCTAAACACCTGAGATATATGAAAATTAGTTTTGCCACCAGTAATCATGGTAACAGTCATTGGGGTCTTTTGTTTTTGCCTGTTTTCCTCTCCAGATCATCCAGATTGCTCCTGTGCCTGTTCACCCAGGTGGCGCAGCAGCAGTGCATCCTGGGAGCCCCTTTCCTGTTTCCGTGGCAACAGTGATGGCTCCCGGTGCAGCGCCCCCGCAGACCGTTCTTCTGACCTCCCCGCCCACCAGGTGACTAACAGAGGCCCAAGACCTGAGAGACATGAACAGAGACTTCAGATCAGAAACTTTTAGAGGTGTTCTAAAAAAAAAAAAAAAAGTGCCAAACCTAATGTATATTTATATAAAGAACGTCATTACTTGGAGCACATTTGAACTCACTGACATGCTTTGGAGTAATATTAACTGACACAAGCTGTAAAAACTTTAAAATGATAATAAATCTGAAGTGTTGTGCTGACATATTAACTCTACATATGAATGATTTTTAAGCACACGTCCTGAAAAATCTATGACATTTTCTTCCCTCAGGATCACCTGTGTCCAGTCTGGCCCAGGCGTTACCATGGCAACTCCCCAACAGGGCATGCAGCCTCCAGGTCCTGCATATCTCCCATCAACTTTGACAACCCTGGGCTTCACCACCATTGCTCCTGCTGGACAGACACTGGTTCAGCCAATCGTCGGTCAACCACCTCTGCTGGCTCAGGCTCCGCCCCTCAGCTGTCAATCACAGACTCCTCCAGGCCAGACAGCGGCAACCACTGCTCGTCAGGTAAAGAGTAGCAGAAAACTTTAGGACCTGGGTACCAAAAAGATCAGTTTTTAGTTGAGTTTTTATAGTTTGTTTTAAATATTTTTTACTTTTTGAAACATCCCTTTTTTATAGTGTATGAAATATTTGAACCTTAGCAAAGTATCTTAAGTGAAGAGTACATGCTTTGCTTCCCACCTTTCTCACATCATAATCTCTACTAAGGCTTGCCTTCTCGTGACATGCTCAAGGGCATAAAAACTTGGCATCAAGAGCTGATTTCATCTTGTAATTTTCTTTTTACTGCTTTTTAAAACAAATAGAGGTGGAGTCAGAAAAGCCTCATCATTTTAGGATCCACAAGAGAAGTAATAAACCTGAACACCAGGGCGTGTTTTGCCAACTTTAACTCTGCTTTCTGACAGTCATGCTTTGCTTTGTTTTCCTCTTCAGGTACTAACTGCCATCTGCCCGGCTCCGACCGTTGCACTGGCAACAGGCGTGGTGTCGGTGACTGCGGTGCCGCCTGCAGTAGCAACTCCAGCCCAGGACATGATAAACCCTTCCTCCCCTCTGGCCAAAGGAGTGCAGGGCTCAGCAGTGGTGTCCTCTCAGCCTGGGGAGGGAGCAGAGGTGGAGGTGAAACAGGAGAGTCAGTTGGATGCTGAGGATGAAGATCAGGATTTGTTGAGCTGTGCCTCCAGCTTCTCCCTGGCTAACAGTGGCACAGCAGGTAATAATAGTTGTATATGACTTGATTCTAGTATGGACTTGTTTCTTCATTTATTAAAACTGAATACATGATGTACACACACACATACATGCATACATCTAGGTATGTATGTATGTATGTGTGTGTGTAAATACATAAACATACGATCATTACAAAGATCATTCTGTCTTGTGATATGCTGCCCCCTTGTGGTCAGAAGTGATATTGCTGCATATAGTAGCTTTAAAATTATTAGTACTGTACACATGAAACCCAAAATATAAAAATCTGGGATGATATCGGTAATGGGAGATAAACTCTGCAGCTTGGTGTGAATTTCATTGCAGATTGTATGAACCTGTCTGCATTTTTATTTGTAATATACACTTTTTTTGATTTCATGCCTGCAACACATTATAATAAAAGTCTTTAAAGGTGAAATTTAAGCAATAAGGTTCTAAACTGTTGATTGGAATCATGATTTTGTACAAAAGCAGTGTCATCAAAAGGATGAGTCTTTGAGGAGCAGAGATGCTCTTCCTGTCAGAAAATGCAGTAGAAAAACCTTTCTTTTTCAGTATGTAACGTTCATGAGCATGTGCCTAAACTGGACACTTGTGATTTTCGTTCCCTCACATGACACTGCATCAAGAATGTCATTCATCAGTCATAAATGTAACCATGTGGTCAATAAATTACTGTGGGAAACCTTTGTCAACGACGATGGTACAGAGGCACATTTACAAAAACCACTGAAAAACTTCATTTAACTTAAATTTAATGAAAGCAACACCACATAAGTCTGCTCTTTAGCACCTTTCTGGTTGAGAGGAGTGCTTCCTGAGTCAACTTGCACGCCAGCGTCCATAGTGCTAATGCAGATGTAACGAGGCTTTGGCAGAAGCATGATTTCTCCTTTAATAAGTTAAATAACCACTAAAATACCATGTTCCAGTATAGTTGGACGAACAGAATTTCCTGTCATTATTCTTCACTTTAAAATTTTGGAGCATTTAACATCATATTTCTCAAAGAAACCACCATGAGAATCAATTTCTCTCAATATAATTTGAAGCATACACAGGGAGAATATTGTTGCAGTATTCGTCTATTTTTCTGCAACTTTCTTTTGAATTAGATTCTACAAGTGAAGCAAATTAAAGGCCAGTCACGCTTTACATGTGTGGATACTGATCAGTGATGCAGCGCTGGCCATGCTCCTGATCAGGTGCAAGTAATGTTTTAGTATCAGGACGGAAAACAACATCCTGAGAAGAAGCAAAGAAACTTTTGTGATTGTAGAACTGGAGTAACATCTAGTAATTTCTAGTTTTGTTTTGTAGCGGCAAACAGTTATTTGTGAAATTTAAGAAATTTCTCTCATGCTGGCTCGCAGGAGCTCCTGGAGTGGCAAGACAGAGTGAATTCATCCAAAAGCTGATGCTGCAAATGAATTACTTTTGCTTCTGGACTTTAATTCCAAATTGTCTTTTTGTGTTGCAGTAAAAAAAGAAGAAGATGTCAGTGTGAGCATAAAAGAGGAAAACTTGAGAGATGCACCCGGGAGAGAGAAATGGATTGAGGTGGATGAAGAGCGAGAAAGAGCGATGAAGGAGAGCAGTGAGAAGAAGAAAACCAGAGAGAAAGAGAGAGAGGACCACAGCATGGGCAGCAGCAGCAAAGAGGTGGGCAACAATAAACATTTGCCCTTTATTTTCAGCTTTTTCTCCCATCAAAATATCTTTTAAATTGACAAATTGGAGTGGTTTGGTGGTTAACACCGTCATCTCACATCAAGAAGGTTTTCGGTTTGAGTCCCGTATGGGATGTGTTGTTTGCCTGTTGTGTTTGTGTTAGAGCTCGTTTTTCTCAGGTTACCAGAGAAGGTGGTTCAAAACATATGTTGGACTGATTCAGATAAGATTTGACCGTAGGTGTGAGTCTGCGTGGTAGCCCCTCCCAGTCACGACTGCATCCACTGGTACAAAAAAATGGAGCTGAATCAGAGCTATGTTTGTTTGAAAAACAAAACAAAACAAAAACATGTGGAAGCAGGAGGTCAAGTTTTGATGGTAAACTTAAGTACTATTAAAAAACTTTATTTTAGTTGAACTTTGCATGTCTTTCTTTCTTTGAATTTATTTATTCATTTTTTAAAGTTTTATTGTTTGTTTTTCACTTTGGTATGTTTACTGATTCAATTCAAAACTTTGGTTTTGTTTCAGATTTTTGTTTTCACCTTCATATTAAAAAAATAAATTCAGATACAATTTTTGATCAGCTTTAGAAATCTGACACCGATCTGCCATGAGAAGTCATGGCATCAGTACACGGCGGTGTCTAATCATGTTTCACAGCGTAACAGAGGAGCCTGAAGGGACTCCATTAATGTTATCTTTAACGTTGGGACCCCATTATTGTCACCTTCTATATACTATACTGATGTGACTGTTAAAGTAACAATTACCCCTCGCAAACTTTGGTTATTTGAGCTGTGTCAATCAAGAATCGACACAAATTGCAGCATAAGAGTGATGAAATATTATAGCCAGTTTGAACTGGGAGCTACTTTTCAGTAAGTGAAACAAACACTTTTGGGATTATGAAGGTTTCAGCCCCGGATTATATTTGCAGGGCAGAAATGGCCCAGTCAAATAACAGTCATCTGTTATTTGGAAGGTTTGATTCCAGGCCTCAGACCAGAAAAATGCCTTACAAATTCATTGTGTTAATGGTGACCACCATAACTGAGGCTTTCTTAGCTTAGCCAGTGAGGTAAGCTGGTTCCAGTATTACTGGAACTGTGTGTCTGTGACTTTTATATTGTACATGAAGAAGAGAGATTCAAATTCAAATTTGATAGGCTGTAATTTACCATACAAGCTCACTCTATCATTATAGAGCCGTATCTTAGCTACTGCTGCTGTTGATATCTCTCATGCTCACAAAGTAACACACACAGTATCATCCTAAATATGCAGACAGAATTTCAAGATGCAACCAAAAGGTGGAGGGGATGTGGTTTAGTGGCCTCAGGATTACGTTTCTACTTTTTACAGATGATGTGATCTTGTGGTGTCATCAAACCACGATTCACAGCTCTCACCTGAGCGATTTGCAGCTGGTTGTGAAGCAGCTGGGTTTTGAATTAGCACCTCTAAGCCTAAGGCCATGGGATCTTTGTTGGAAGAGCCTGGAGTGGCCTTTACAGGTTGAGGGAGAAGTGGTGCCTCAGGTGGAGAGGTTTAAAGTTTCTCAGGGTCTTGTTTATGTGTGTGGGAAGAACAGGGTGAGAGAGTAACAGGTGGATTGGTGTAGCGTCTGCTAAAATGAGGATTGTACTGATCTGTCGTCGAGACAGAGTTGAGCCAAAAGGCAAAGGTCTCTATTTTAATGGTTGATCTTTGTGCCCTTTCCTATGTTGACATTTTGTGGGGGTAGTGACCAAAAGAACAGGATTAGAGACACAAACGGCTGAAAAATTAGTTTCCTCGTCAGGGTGGCTGGATTCTCTTCTCGAGATAGGATGAGAGTTATATCAAAAACAAAAAAAAAAAATACATTGGATGAGTGAACACATGAAAATCAATAAACATTGAAAATCAAGATCAAGATTCCTTAAAACCTGCCAGAAATGATGGAGTCAGTCAGTAGGCAGGGCTCCCCTCCCCCTTATTGAGGAACATGAACCACAGCAATGTTTAATTTATCTTTGTGCAGCAAATCAGTGCATTTCCAATAATAGCAGCAGTTTACAGAATTTTATAACACATAAATGAGTCTGAATCACCACAGAAGAGCTTCCATGGTAACGCCGCAGGGTCTTCCTGCAGGTTTTCTCATATTAAATCACATTCTTGTCTTTCCAGGCTGGACCTCATTCCCCACCTCCCCCACCCCCAGGTTTGGACCCCCCTCCTCCTCCACCAGCAGAAAGAGAAGCCCCCTCTTCCTCAAAGAAGAATAAGTTTAGACCCCCTCCGCTCAAAAAAACACCTGACTCCCATGACAAGTAAGTGGGACAACAAAGAAGCTACAATGTCGTAGGTGATTAAACTGAGGCCTTTACATAATTTTTTTTTTTTTTTTTTAATGAAATAGGTAAGTGTTCATTAATTGAAACATTAACTATTTTAATTAGGGCCAGGTTGCTCTGGTTGTGGAAACACATATGTTCTCTTCATTTTAACAGCTGAAATATCCCATAGCCAAGAGAGCTCTTGCAACCATAGATTTTCTTGTGTAATTTTTGGCAATAAGCTGCAGGATCCTGGAAAGGACTCCCTTTTCGAGCAGTGTGGGATGTATCGTCTTTTTAAGTGTGACCAAACCCCCAGCTTCTTAAAATAATGGCAGGAACTCTGTTTACTGAATGTGAGTGGGCAGAATGCTTTACCCTGGACGTTCTTTATATAGACAGTAAGAAAGTGGTTGGGAAGCCGCAGAGAAAAGAAAACTGCCAGAACCTAGCCTGAAGAAGTGAGAAATGTGACATTTAAGCCTCAGCAGGACTTCAGTGGGGACTGACGTGGCTGCTGTGATTCTTTGTGCAGGGTCTTGTCGGAGACGTACTTTGAAGAGCGTTTTGCTGAGCTTCCAGAGTTTAACCCCGAGGAGGTCCTTCCCTCGCCCACTCTGCAGAGTCTGGCCACCTCACCAAGAGCCATCCTTGGAAGCTACCGCAAAAAGAGACGCAACTCCACGGGTGAGACAGAAAAACGCTGCCTTTTTCTTTCAGTTTTATGTTTTTTGTTTTTTTTCCAATGCTATTCCCTTTCTTCATCCCTCATGTTCCACCTCCAGATCTCGAAGTGACGGCAGAAGACCCCAGCTCACCATGGAGAAAGACTCGTCGTCTGTCCAGTTGCAGCTCAGAGCCAA
Organism: Arrhamphus sclerolepis; assembly: GCA_037176975.1. Lineage (NCBI taxonomy): Eukaryota > Metazoa > Chordata > Actinopteri > Beloniformes > Hemiramphidae > Arrhamphus > Arrhamphus sclerolepis. Next base: position 7,106,844 of record JBAMYA010000003.1, read on the forward strand.
ACACCCCAAAGAGCGCTGCCAAGTGTGAGGGAGACATCTTCACCTTCGACAGAGCAGGTACGGCAGGTGCAACAGCAAAGCCAGGCGCCGATCTCCAAAGACGTGATGACAGTGCTCTGAAGCACTACTCTGTCCAACCAGGTCCAGAAGGCGAGATTCCCCTTGGAGAGTTGGACAGAATTCCCTACTCATCTCTGCGTAGAACGCTGGATCAGCGCCGGGCCCTGGTCATGCAACTGTTTCAGGAACATGGTTTCTTTCCCTCAGGTATACACAAGTAGAGACTTAAACGTACACTTACACCTACACTGCTGTTGAGGATATATATGTGTGTGTATTTTTTAACACATCAGCTCCTTAAAAATGCATTAATTCACGACAGTTCTAAGTTTTGTCTCTGCTGTTTTGACCTGTTTCAGTCACTGTTTTGATGCCCTCTGTGTGGAAAAACCTACATCTGCTGCCTTTGACAGAATTTTAAAAACATTTTGTCGCTCAAAATTGAAGAGAATCTACAAACATGTTGCACCTTCTGTATGGCTATCTTTCACAGTAACAGACAAATAAGAATAGAGGATAAAAAAAATTAATTCACTTCATTTGACTATGGAAGCCTGTAATGTCTGTTTTAACTAGTTACTCATTCTGTTGCGCTGTTTACTATGTGAGTTTTGTCTTCCTCTTAAATTGTTTGCACACCTGGCAGTGGAAATGCAAGCCAGGTCCAGGCTTACCGTTCCAAATTGTACGTTACTGACCCAAACAGAGCTGTACTACTAAGTGGGAAACGTGACTATACTTAAAAGGCATTTCAGAACAGCTGCTGCTTTGGGATTCTATTAGATGGCATCATACAGAAGATATTGCTACAATGATTTAATTTCCATGACATCTGATGTCTCGTCTGTCTTCTTGCTGCTCTCTCCTCTCCAGCTCAGGCCACTGCTGCCTTCCAGGCACGCTACTCAGACACTTTTCCCACCAAGGTGTGCCTGCAGCTGAAGATCCGCGAAGTTCGTCAGAAGATCATGCAGACAGCCACGCCGGGAACCTTCGAGACCGGAGGGTTGGCCGAAGCCATCCCCGCCCCTTCCCACAGCTCCTCTTTCAATCAGTCAGCACGAGAGGACGGGGGGGCGGAGCAGCAAGGAGACAAAGGCCAGAGCCCAGAGGATCCAAAGAGTGAAGGATCGTAAACCAGAGAGGATGTCAAAGAGGAAAAAAATCTAGGAAAGTTAAAGAAGAGGGCAGAGGAGTGTGCACACCAGTACAATAGATTGCTCCATGAGGATTCGTTCCACTGGCACTAATCTCCACCAGACCTGGGCAGAAATATGGAATTGGGTCATTCAAACAACTTCAGACGCACTTCGATTGTCTAATCAGACCTTTAAAAAAGCCTCAAAGTGGTCAAATCACAAGCAAGTCACAATGAGCCAAGTGATTCTTGCTGTATGGTTTTCCCCGTGATTTTTTTCCCAAATATCCTGAATGTTTTTAATGAACACTTTTGCCCAGGTCTGCCCTCAGCACATTTGTACAGCAGTTTGTAGTTTGACACACAAACTCTGTGGTACACACTCGATATCTCTTTGGCACACGTGCAAACCAACCCTGGTGCATATGTAATCTCCAGCATGCACACAATCCTACACACACACACACACACACACACACACACACACTTACCAAATTAGACTGTTACTCTTGGTTGGCTGTCTCGAGGAGCCGCGACCAAGGACCATGACACACAAAGGCACTTTGTCACTTATTGTGCAGATGCAGTTTGCTGTTTTCAGCTAGCCAGCCCTCAGATGCCATTGACTTTGACCTCCTTCTTGCCCTTCCACTCCTCAGCACAGTGGTCGGGACGCAAACACAACCCCAACGACCTCCACTGATATTCCACAGCCCCTCGATGCTGCAAGACAGACAGACAGCACACATACACACACACACACATACACGTAGGCAGTACATGCACACACAAATGCGCTGTGCACGGACGCATCTGTGCAGTGTGAGCACTTGTACACAAAAATAGTCAGCCCTGGTCTGACTAAGCCATTGGCCTGCACAGTTTCCAGTGATTGTAGTGAGAAGTGAAAGAAGCAAAACAAAAAGAAGGAATGAGTCAGGATGTAGTGTGACCAATCTTTGCACCTTCAGTTACTGCTATTATGACAGGAACTGATTATTCATGTCTGTATGTCTGTTGGGGTTATGTCCCAAAAAAACCTGTGTGAACAGGCACCGTAAAGAGATTATGTAAAGAGACTATTGGTTGTGAGGTTCTGAAGAATCAACGTTAAACTCGACGCAGACCGAAGAGGACACAACTGGACGAGTGAGTGGATGTTAAGGTTCATATATCCTAACGACAGGAAGATGTAGAAGTCATGAACGGGGACAACAACATGACAAGCTTACTAAGAGAGAGAAAAAGTACAGTTTTAACCAAACTTCTCAGAATTTCCTCTGAATGGATATAATGTTGCTTTCTCTCGTTATTGTTGCCGTGGAAATAACCAGTTTTACTGTGGCCTGTTTTTCTCTCTCGTGGCTCTATTGTGTTTCTTCTCCAGCATAAAAAAATTAAAAAGTAAATAATCACAACAACAACAAAAAAAAAGAGACTCTGGACAAAGAAGGGGACAAAATCTGTCTGTGCCCTCCCCCCTCCCTCCCTTCCCACATACTTTTAATTGTACCTGCTCTGCTGCCACCCCCAACAACTCCCCTCTCCCCCCCTACCTTCCCTATGATTTCTCACTGGACGCAGAAGTGGGGGAGGAGGGGTGTTTGTCGTTTTGTAAAACGTTGAAATCAGGTGTTTGCACAATTTGTGCGGTCCTTCTTGTTGGGGTCCGCCACAAGTTCAATCAGGAAAGTATTGTTTATAGAGATTGTTTTAGTAGTAAAAAAAAAACAAAAAACTTGTTCTGTATGTTATCAGCCACCTTTCTTTTTTCTTCCGCTTGTCCTCCCTGCCTTCTTCACCTCCTCTGAACACACTTCTTTTCAGTACCTCCCCCCCCAACTCTCCCGACCTCTCAAGTGTTGTTAGAAAGTGCCCTTAAGCACTGGTCCCGGGTCAAGCGCTATGTAGCTCAGGATGGTTCTGGTTAGGGTTATTTCAGGGAAAGCAGATCCTAGACCAGCCCTGGAGGGCAGTCTCTGGAGCCCTCCCCTTTTCCCTCTCTTCTTGACACTTTATCCTTTCCCATCAAATGGTGCAATAGGACATTTATTTTTTTGGAAATGGGTGGGTTTTTTTTTTTTTTTTTTTTTTTTCGGGGCAAGGCTCTGTGCCATAGATATTAAATTCAGTGCAGTCAGTCAGTGAGAAGAATGAGCTGTTGTGATACTATCTTTAACTATGGTAATAAAAAAAACAACAAAAAAAAAACACAAAAAACAAACAAAAAAAGAATCACACAACTATTGTCATTGTTGAAGAGATAGAGATTTAACTTACTAAAAGTCAAAGACAATTTTTGAATAGCACTTTTTGGCTCTTTGCTTCTTTGGTGAAGAGTGGGGGTAGTTATTATAATGGGTATCTCTTTTATTTCTCTGTATACAGTTGGATGTGTGAAGAAAATATATACCGGTATTTCCATATTTGTGCATTTAGGTCTGTGTTTGGGTGTGTGTGTATGTTTTGGCACATGCAAGCAGTGTGTTACACAACTAACCTCCTGTTTCACCACGCAACAACATTATCAATAGTATATTTTTCATCGTATTCTATATTCTGCTGAAGAGACAGTATTTTTATAGTCACCATGACTATTTTGTCAGCCATCTTGACTGTTATCAAACCCAGTTTATTCAGGATATATAACATATATATTTATCAAGAAGATATTCAGGACATATGGTGTGATCCATAAATATATAAAAATACACACAGATAATAGAATACTATTAATTCACATCACTTTGGGGTAAGTTAGGGCTGTAAAGTGTCTTATCTGCATGCATGTGCAATCACATGCACACACCAATACAGACATACGTGCATACACACACGTATGCGTGTACACTGTATGATTGTGCTTAAAAATAAACTGTCCTTACTTTGGAGAAGGAATTTTAGGATGAGCGAAATGAGTGTTATCTCATAAGCAGGCATGTTGACCATGTGCAATATTTCTAAACAACAAAAAAAGTAAATATTGAAAATATTAAAGATCTAACACAATGTCTTGTGACCTTGAGTTTTTCCTTTATATAAAATGTTTGACCAACTAGATGTATTATCACTCACAAGGAGATGACTCATGCAACTCCCTTACTGTTAGGAGTCTCTCCAGAATTGTAATATAAGACTTCAGAGAGACAAGCTGATGGAAAAAACAAAAAACAAAAACTGGACAAATCATGCTTACTTAAACAGATTTGATCATCTTGACTTACTAGATACGTCCCTGAAATCCCTGGAATATACAGAATGTGCTTCTCCAGATGGCCTTTATCTGGCATATCAGTGTTGGGAGTGTTTGTTGAATTAAAGAAGACTTTCAGATACAGGTCATATTGAGTATAAGGTAAGAAGACCTGGTCAAAGAGCCTCATATGAAGTAAACACACGGCAGGAAGCTTAAACTGCCTGCCCACTTCCAGATGGCAAATGAGTCCAGTGGCCTTGATCAGATGGTATTACGGTGTTTTCCTTCAAGCAAGGCAGATTAGAGACAATATCAAAACACAATTAGAAAACTAATATTTTAAAAGCAAGTTCATATATTTCACAATCCTAAACCTCCCATGTATCATAGTTTTTTTAAATTATTATTTTCCATATTATTCATGTGATGGTAATGTGATTGTACAAGGTGGATGGAAACTGTTTTCAACAACTTCAAAATAATATATTAAAATTTGAATGTTTTACAAAAACTATTGATGTAAAAGAGCAAAAGGATGGATTACCTGCCTTTGAAGATAAAGTAAACTGTCTTGCATATGCATGTGGTATCGTTGTGTTTTACATTTATTTTATATGTTAATATACATTTACTCGTTTTTTTTGTTTTTGTTTTGTTTTTGGGGGGGCGGCGCTAAGCCGTTGTTAATTAATTCCAAATTTGTATCTGTTTGTATTTCTCAAAGTCAGAGCAGCAAACTTCAGCAACATTTGCTCCAGAACTCAATGTCCCGTGTGGCATTGCGAATGGTCTGTTTCTAGGTGGCTAGCAACAGCTCTCAGCCCAGACAGCCGGTGGCAACGGGAGCGGTGGGGTTTTTTTTCGCCGTGTGTCTTTCTACAGTTATTCGCTTCCGGACACCTACAAATAATTGTCTCTTAGTTGCAAACAGTGGGAAAAAATAACACTGACCTCTGCTCAGAGATATGAGCGGCAGCGGGCGGCCCAGGACCAGCTCGTTTGCTGAGCCGCCAGGTGTTCCGGGAGCCGTCGCAGGGTCCACTGGATCAGCCGCTGCCGTGGGGAGCAGCACAGGAAAGTCCGGGGTCCCGCAGGCCTCCGGCAGCAGTTCGTCGGGATGCTCGAACCTTAAGCTTGCCAGTAAGTTCTTTTTAGATTGTCGTTCGTTGTTTCGAACGGTATGTATAATTGATTTTACTGTGTACACTTATCTTTAAATCAACATACCATGTTATTTTCCATAAACCACTGAAAATCGTTATTTCTCCCGTGTATCTGCTAACGAGCCTGCTAACGTTAGCCGATGTTTTGTACTAGTTCCTCTGTCTGGTCAGTGGATGAAATCACCCCGCCTGGTGTTACACTTGTTCACTGGCCACCAGCGTAACGTCACACTAATGGATGAAAACTCTGAATTAGTAATGTTTAGTCCCTAGTTGAGGATGGTTTTTTATTTCATTGTGGTCAGTGTGAGTGAGCAGCTTAGTTCTTTGTGGCAAAGCCAGACTCAAAATACCTCAACTCTGGTGCTGCATCGAGGGGTCTTTTGTGAGTCCTGTATAGATAATGGCATCGGTTATAAGTGTGGCCCGCCTGGGGTAGGTTCAGGGCGAGACGGTGCCTGTTCACCAAGGTCACCTGTGGGGCAAAAGCCTGGCAGCAGGTGGCCGACGCCTGGAGGATGCAAGTGATGCGGATCCAACACAGGAGCTCGGCTGTCTGCTGGAGAGTTTGTTTCCTCTGTTTGAGATGGCAGGTGGAAGCAGAATTCTGTCTGTGTCTGTGTGTTAATCCAAACGTTATCATCCATTTGCAGGCACTGATGTGGCTCTTGATATTGGACCCTGAATGAGAGGTCATTTTCAGTTCAAAGCAGTGTGATCACTGGTGTCTCTCTTTCTCTGCAACACTTTATAAAGCCTTTTAGGTCTAAATGTTGCCTTTGAATGTTTGTCTTTTGAATGACTGATACATGCTTACGTCCATAAATAAACTGTGACAGGGGGACAATTTTGAAACTTGACTTAATTTAGCTGAAAGTGTTTTTTATCCTGATGAAGCATTTCCTATAATGTCTGAAAGACACAATTTCATAGAGCCTACAGCGAAAATTGTGCCATTTTTATCCAACTGGTGGTGGCTCCAGTTGTAATGCATTGCATTTGTTGCAGACACGACCACTTTCTCTAAAGAAAGCAACAAGCGATTTAGATCATTCATTTAACTTTTTTTTTTTGCCTTCAAAAACCATAGTCTACTACTGCAATGCTATGGAGGTTAGACAACATCTTATAGCTCCAAAGCCAATAAGCTACACATCTATCCATTCATGGTTGATGTGATGACTGTAAAGAGGCAAAAATCTCTCCGTGCAAAGAAGATGGAAGGCACTGATTGAAGGGAACGACAAGACGGGGAAGAATGTCAACGTGTTGAACCCCACAAGCAATTCCAGGCTATGTTCCCATCATTTTGACAAGGAAAAGATCAGCACTGACTGCTACACAAGTGGTGATGCTGTCACTTGAAATATGCCTGAAATAACTGGGGGAAGCCGCTAGTACGGGGAAGACTAGAAAGGCATAAATCTGCAAAGCCCCAGATGAGTGTGTGCTGCCCCCTTAAACCAAGTTTATACTTCTCCGATTCCATTGATAAACAGACACGCCTTCACTGACATTGCAAACCCTCTCTGACGGATGATAGATACCTCCCTAATTTTTTAACTATTCATTAAAACAACAAAGACCCTACAGATAGTGCACATCTGTGATTGGTCAGCTACTCACTCCACTGGTTTTCTCATCTCACAATAACAGCACTGCCATATTTAAAATCATAGAGAGTGTGCGACCAGCAGAGTTTGACTGTGGAGCATTTGCTATTCAATGTCGATCAGTTCCAGCTCCATCTCAAGTCACTCTCTCTCGGTCTCCTTGATTTCCTGGGGTCACTTTTGGAAAGGAAGTTCAACATACCCAGTGTTTCTACATAACCTGCTTTCTGAAATGGACCACAGGAGCCTATATCACAAAACGGGGTTAGGTTTTCCTGGGTTACTCAGACCTATTCAGTTCACATTACCCTAACAAACCCCAATCAGGGTGATCGGTATCACAATGCTGTCTATCAACTCAGTAACTCAACCTTATCAGGACTCGTTTAAAGGGTCACTATGAGTTACTATGTCATAAAACAGCATTGGCTTTCACATTTACCAAATTGATAGTTTCAAAAAGATCTTGGTGTCTTTGTTCTAATTAAAAAACACTAAAATCTTTGAGCTATCTTAACAGTGAAATAAATATATAATGAAAGAACCAATGGGTTATATTGGTTCTTTCATTATATATTTATTTCACTTATGAGGGGCTGGAATGAGAAGTAGTTCAATGTAATAATTTATTTCTGGTTATATACTTTAATTCAAACCAAACGTTTTTGTTTGATTCTTTGTTTTTTGTCCTTAAAAGAAGGGTAAGTGGTGGTACTCAACTTCTAGCCCAAGAACGTTTTTGTGAATATCTCCATGTACAAGCTGGAGATATGTAAGCTTATGATGGGACATGTAATTAACTTTGGATTCTTATCCTGGATGTCTCATAGGACAAATGCGTATCAGTTTACCGCCCTATGAAACACAACAGCGATGTAGCTAACTCACAAAGCTGCAGTGGACATCTTGGCATGTTCAAGAAGACTCAAGAAAGCAATTACCAAAGAGAAAGAAAGTCTGCGCCTTTAGGAGCACCCACTGGGCTTTTGGGTGACAGTATTGTCACTGTCTGATAAAGCCTTTATTTGTTAGCCTCTTAAAGTGTTGTTATGAAATAGAAACACAAGAGTCCAATTTCTTAGTTACTCATGTTTGTTAATATTAAATATAACACAATATAATATAATCACTGTTCTTGTGTCTATAAGACTATGACAGGCTTGACACGTTGAGCACTGAATCGAGTTTGAAAGGGAACTTTGTACGTTTCAGGTCAGAGGCGGATGTGCACATATATATGTTGTACATGCACTGTTTCGTTAATTATGAAATAACCTATTACCTACTTTGTTAATTAAGACAACATGATTCTCTTGCAGCTACTTTGATGTGGTAAGGAATTTGTTTTCCACCATTAATTTTTTTATTTTAAATGTCAAATATAATGCCATCCATCACTTTCACAGATTGGAACACACAATGACTATGATGTTCTGTAATTCACATAAACACTTTTAACACTTTCAGTAGCCACACTTAGACCCTCTGCAGTAGACCCCCTGTTTAAAATGGGCCTGATTGTGCACTGATGAATTGTTTTTTTGTTGTTTTTTTTTTTTTTTTTTTTTTACACTGGCATTATTGGGAAAGTTAGCACCATAATCAATGCATACTGACATCTGGATGCATATTTAAGCACCTAATGACCAGAGGTCGTGAAGTATTAGACACTGAGACAACGGAAGGTGCTGAGGAAGTGTCTCTTGTATCATTTCCTCTCAATGAAGTGAGTGTTTGCAGAATCTAGAAGCCATAATCCCACGTTCAGACTACTGCCGACTCCTAATCATGTCCCTGGGAGTTCTCTGACTTCATAACACTGGTTGAAGTGGTGCTGCTAATTCCAGTCTCCAGTGAGGCAGCACAGCGGGGGCTCTGGCTTCAGAGCAATAAGAAGGCCACTATCTAAGGCAAAGACTCAAACCTAATGACAGTTGCTTCTGCAGCAGCTTCTCTTGCTGTGTTTGAGCACGCATTAAACCAGCACGCAAGTCCGTGTCGACTAGAGTTTAGACTAGTATGCAACTTGTCAGAAAATTTATTTTATTTTATTACCTCCACCAAGGAGGTTATGTTTTTGCTGGCGCTGGTTTGTCTGTTTGTTTGTTTGTTTGCAACATAACTCAAAAGGCTATGGACGGATTTTCATAAAGATTTCAGGATATGTCCAAATTGGGACAGCGAACAAATGATTAAATTTTGGAGGTGATCTGGATCACTGTCTGGATCC
>JBAMYA010000003.1:7118457-7171339 GCA_037176975.1 Arrhamphus sclerolepis
GTGGCATGCATTCTCTGTGATTTACACACACACACACACACACACACACACACACACACACACACATATATACATATATATATATATATATATATATATGTATTTTTTTAATAATCATTAAGCAAGAATTATTGAGTATAGTATGTGATCATTATTTAGGACCATCACAATTTTACAACTTATTTACTCAAACTGGTAAATAATAACAGAAATTTGCACCAAAAACATATGCTGTTAAACCCTTTCAGCTCTGCAAATGAACATAAGAAATGCATGATGCACAATTCAATATTGAATATGTATATATATCAGCATTTATATGCATTTCCTTACACTTTATAATAGATATTCCACCCTGTTAGGTTTATATACCTAACGGTGGAAATATTTTACACCAAATTAGCCATTGCTCTGTGAGGCAGCAATCCATAGCTCAATACATAGATCAATGTGTGTCACCTTTTCCAAATGTGGCTTTCTTTTTTTCCACAATTTAGCATGACAGGGTGTAAATTTAAGAGTAAGACATACAGGTTAACATCAAAAAACTTGAAAGGTTTTATGAAAAAAGGTAGACAGACAGTTGGTGCCTGCCTTTTTTTTAAAAAAAATTCCCGCCAAAAGAGAGGCACAACCAGGGAATTGTAGTTTTTTTGTTTGTTTATCAGGTCAAAAACTACAAACTAACGAGTGGAACACGATTTTAAAGACACGAGTAAATTATAAAAAATAATAGATAATAACAATTGTTTACATTGATATATATTTAGAATGAGGTAGTTTTTAACTGGATTTAAAAAATAATAAAGGCACATTTTTATCCATTTGTGATTATACTGGAAAAGTGTCCCGTTGAAACTGAAAATTTGCCTTGGGGACATTTTAAAAAGGAATGTATGTTCCGATAATAAATGTTCTTCATAATAAAATTTCAGTTTATTGTAAGTAAAATATTAACAGTTATTTATTAGGGACAGAAAAGTCACCAATAGCCAAGAATGACTCATGTAGCAGAAGAGGCGGAGCCCGGCAGACCCAGCTCAGCTCGAAAACATAACAGAAAGATGGCTAATGTAGCGGCAACGACGGCGACTGGATCGGCTGTATTTTACATTTTAATAATCGCCCGTATTTTTCTGTTTCACTGTTCAAACGTTTTTGGCGGGTGACGAGCCGAGGGCAATCTTGATCGTAACTTCCGGTAAGTGGACCATTGGGTTCTGCAATTTGGAACTGCACTTACTGCTTGACTCTGTACACTTAGTAAAGTGCGGAGAGAATACTGCGTTTAAGTGTACTAGTATGGATATTGGAACACAGGTGTTGTGATAGACTACTCATGTGCTAATAATCTATCCTGTATGACAAACTGGATACCTTTACCATTCACATTTTATTTTATTATTCCCCTAGGTAACAGTAACCGACATATATCCGTTATGTTCTATTCCGGTACTGGAGTTTCAGAATAAAAGCAAAGCATGGAACATCATGGAATATTACATCTCCCTTCTACAGAAAAAATAAGCTGTATTTATGCAATTCACAAATAACAAATAATAAAATACTTGGACTACATCAAATAACATAGTATGTTGCTGTCTTAGTGTAAACTTTTTGTTTGTTTGTTTGTTTTTTGCTTTTTTTAAAAATAAATTAGGTCTCAAAATAATTACACTCTTCTGTTGATTTAGTACATAAATCAATATGGCAATAGAACATTTGTAAATAAATGTGTACATACAGTTCTTTCTTTCTTTTCTTTTCTTTTTTTAAATAAGGTTTATAAGTCAAAGACTTTCCTTGGTTCAATCACACGGCCATATCTGGTACGATAAGGGTGATCGGGCTCACTCACAGACACAGGTTGTTGCTGGTCATTTCCTGTGTCTCGTTCAGCGTCCTTCTTACTGATCTCTGGGTGTATGACAGTTATGTGGTTGTTGATCAGATGACGTCAGTTTCACCTGAAAGTCTGTCCATCGCCAGTTCTGATGTGGTAGCGACGCAGTGTTTGAGCTGGTTGGATGACTGTTGCTGGTTTCCATGTACCATCTCCTTGCTGGAAAAGGATGGGTGCCCCGATATGTAGTGGTGATAGGGGTTTTGTAGATCTGCTGTAGTGCTCTTTTTGGTGCTGTTCTCCCTCCTTGTTCATACAGTGTCCTGGGGGTTACCTGAAGTCTGTCACTCATCAGGATTGGAGCTGGTGACTTAAGTCCATCAACTGGAGTGTTTCTGTACTCCAGCAGGCTGAGGTACGGGCCTCGCTTGTCCTCCTTGGCCTTGGTGAAGATCCGCTTTGCAGTCTGAACCGTCTTTTCTGTAAGGCTGTTGCTCTGTGGATAATGTGGGCTTGAGGTGACATGCTGGAATCCCCATGAGTCTGCAAACTCAAAAACTCATGTGAGTGGTAGCATGGCCCATTGTGACTAACCACTTTTTTGGCGATGCCATGCCTTGCAAATACTGGTGGTGATGTGTGTTAGGCATTCCACCTCAAAGTACCTGCTGGGTAGTAACAGATCCCAATATAGATCTCTGAGTTCCATGAGAATACGTCTGTTCCTACATCTCCCATGGGTTCTCTGGGATCTCATGTGAGAGCATGGGTTTCTTTGTGTTGGCACTGCGGTGTGTTTGACAGACGTCACATTGTTTAACCATATCCTCTATCTGATGATTCATGCCTGGCCAAAACATAACGTCCCGTGCTCTGTACTTGCTTCTCTCCACTCCGAAGTGTCCAGTGTGTTTGCAGCGTAGCACGTTAGGTCTGAGGCTGTGTGGAATGATTATCTTCTCACCTTTTAGAAAGATGCCATTAGCCTCACTGATTTCATCACGGTGGTTCCAATACTCACTGACATGTGGGTACCACTTTTTTCTGGTCTTTGGCCTAGCAAGGGCTAGTGGCTTTCGAGGTATGGCCTCCAGGGCTTTGTGGGCTGACTCCACAGTTACATTTCGCCCATAGAGGTACTCGTGAAACCTCCTACACCCAAACAAAACTGCAAACAGTTCCTTCTCTATTTGGGCGTCATTCTGCTCTGTCTTATGAAGCAGCCTTGATTCATAGGCAACTGGCCTGCCTTCCTGCATGATGGTTGCACCCAGGTCATTTTTTGATGCATCTACTTGTAGTGTCACTTCTTTTTCAGGATTGAAGTAGGCCAACACTGGTACTGGCTCCACTGTGATGATCTCCTTCATCTGCTGGAATGCAGATGTTCCACTTGAACTCTGTGTCCTGCTTTAGTAGCTGTCTTGCGATATGTAGTAGCTGTTATGTCAGATAGATTGTGAGCAAACCTAGCTAGGTAAGTCGCCATACCAAGAACAGTGTCCAACTTTGCCTCACTTTTGGGCGGTGACATCCATCTGATCGTTTTCACATTAAGTGGGTCTGGTCTTATGCCTTCTGCTGTGAACCTATGTCCAAAGTAGCTCACTTCAGGAACACAGATGCGACACATTTCAGGATTTAGCTTCATCCCTCGCTCTGGTGCTGCTGAGCATTGCTCTGAGGTTGCGGTCATGCTCTTCCCTTTTTTTTTTCCTTAAAACAATGATGTCATCAACCGTCCCAGACACGCCCCTAAGGCCATATGTCTCATCGATTCTCCTCTGAAACTCATCTTGGGCTCATACAATGCCAAAGGGTAGCCTGAGAAAGCGGTATCTACCAAACATAGTGTTCCGGGGTTCTGTGGCGTACCGGCTAGAGAACTGGACTGGTAACCAGAGGGTCACCGGCTCGATCCCTGGCCGGTACCAATGATGCAGGAGGGGTGGGTGGGGGGGGGTGCGCCTGAACATCCACCGCTCTCGGTCCAGCAGCCCAGATGGGTCAAATACGGAGAAAGAATTTCCCCACGGGGATTAACAATAGTGAGTCAAAAAAATAAATGGGGTGAGTAGTGATGACTCCGTGCTTAACTTAACAGCCCAATAGCCTGATCTTGCATCTAAGATGCTGAAATTCCTTGCCCCTGCTAATTTGGATGTTAGATCCCCAAGTGTGGGTAAGGGGTAGTGTGGCCTCATTACTGCATTATTTAAGAGTCTTGGGTCTAGGCATATTCTAAGCTCGCCTGTCTTTGGTTTCTCATACACTATAATGGCATTAACCCATTGTGCAGGCTCAGTTACTTTCCAGATTGCCTTCTCTCTCCGTGTTCTCTAACTCTTCCCCTAGGTAACACTAACCATAGACATATATTCTATATTCTATTCTGGTACTGGAGTTTCAGAATAAAAGCATAGCATGAAACATCATGGAATATTACAACAGGGATGGTCTTTGGAGATGAACAGTTGTGTTCTGCTGGAAAGAAAATTCACATATTGTCTGGCAGGACAATTTCTGTCTTCAAATGAGTGATATGATTAAACTTTATTCTACATACTGGCCCTTTAAGCCGTGCTTGCAGGAAGATTACACCAGAGGGCACCCTTGGCATAGATGGGAAACAGCCTTGTGCTCATCTACAGGATCCTTGTGGTGGATGTGCAAGAAAAACATGTCACATTTTCATGTAAGGATTTGATAATTATTTAATAATTATGTAAATTTTGTTGTAAGTGTAAAATAATGCAGAAAACCTATATTTATTTCAACTTTTACATGAAAACCGTCCAAAGGTGCTCACATCTTATTTTGGAAATACTTATAATACTTATAATATCTTGTTATGTCATGTTAAACATGCTAAATTAGATTCTATACAGTCCGAGTCTGCTTTTAATAAGCTGTAAACATTGCAGCCAGCTGTGATGAATGTGACAAAGTCTCTTTTTTTTCCCAAGAAAAGAGAGATGAGGGGACTGAGAGCTGGTCAGGGGAGCAGATGGCATCTCCATCTGTTTAGTTGGTTTAAAGAGCACTGCAGGCGAGGCCCCCAGATACATGAGCCAGCTACACGGCCGGCTATGATCTCAGAGCTTCTTCTAACGATTCACACTCTGAAGCCATCGCTGCTAAATATTTTCTCTTAAGACAGAATAATCGTGAAACCCCAAAAATCATGTTTATTTACAATTTTTAACTGCTTAATTGCTGTGTGCAATGCCTATGTTATTTACCCAAAGTAATAAGCAGCCTTATATTATACAGTATTAGTTATACATAACCTAATAATGGTGTTTTTTCACCATTTCTACCTGAGCAAACCTTGTAAATAAAACTTAGGTATACATTTACTAACCAGATCACATTAGTTTAGCACCAGTTGACCCATCAGTTAGACCAAGTCAAATGCAAATGAGTCAATGGATGTTGAGTATCAACTCAGGGACTGGCCTCTTTATATGCCAATCACATGGCAGCAACGCAATGTATTTAGACACGTAAACATGATCAGCAAGTTCAAACTGAGCATCACCATTTCTAGATTTTAAAGAGAATGGTTGGAAACAGAGAATAGATGTCCAGAAAATATCCATTCAGATGGGACGATCAGAATTTGGTTTGACATGAAAGCATGGATCTATCCTGACTTGTACCAAAGGTTCTTGACTGGTTGAGGTGGTTTGATGGTATGAGGAATATTTTCTCGACATCCTCTTTGTACTAACTATGGTATTGTTTGTTTGTTTGTTTGTTTATTTATTTCAGATGTAAAAGATGTATAGGAAAATCAATATACTACAAATCACAAACCCAAAAATAAAAACAAAAGGAAACACTTATCACACCTGAAAGGGAGTGGGAAGAAGCATAGCTTATTGAATCCCACCCCTGACCTCCAATATGTATTAAATAAAGCATAGCTCCTTGTAATTCCAACCTGTACTGTACAAGCTACACATGCTCATCTGTATCACTAAAACAACAATAACAGCAACAAATCAAAGGAAGGATATAAAATGCAAAGTCTGTTACATAATAAACAAGAACTAAAACTGCTAAATGCACATACCAGAGTGGAGGTCATGTGGTATATAGTGTAATAAAATACTGAGTCCAGAGAGAATGTGTTGTACAACCTTTTGGCATGAGGTGGAAAGTACCAAAAGTCCTTTGGTGCTGAGAATGATTATTCCTAGAAATGTTTTATCGTAGCTTTCTACAGCGTCATGAAGGACAGCATTCCTCTGTATGGTCACATTCTCCAGATGAGGTGCATCCACAACACCGAGAACTCAGTGGACAGTAGTTGGCTTACAACAGCTCAGTGGATTCAGTTTTGTATTTTGCTATAAACATGCAAATATATCTCTGTTTTGAACTTTCACAAAGGAATGTTTTAGCAAGAAGGTCCAGTAAATTGCTGGTTTTTCAGATTTGATTATTAAAAAATTGAAACTTGGGTTGTAAATTGTTCTTCCAAATTGCCAATGACCCTTAGCATACTTCCAAATAACTTATAAAGTGGTGTAAGAACAATAAAGTCAGTGATTTAGTGTGGCCTTCACAAATTCCTGATCTAGATCTGAAAAGGCGTGTGTGAGTAACGCTGCCTACAAACTTGACAGTTGTGAAAAGCTTGTTGAAGGAAACCCAAAACGAGTTATTCAGTTTAAAGGCATTGCTACCAAATAAAACACTGCTGGCTAACTTTGAAGGAAGTAAAAGAATTTTAAAATTAGTTTCAGACATTCTCTAAAAAAAAAAATGTCTCTCATCACTCTGGCATTTAGCAAATATAAATACTTTTGGCAATTCCAACTGACCTAAAACAGGAAAGGTTTAGTCAGATTTAATGCCAGATTTAAAAAAAATCCCATTGTTGTGCTTTCCAACTTCATAGTCTGAGACTGATTCGTCAACATGTCTGGAAGGATATGAAGTGTTGAGTTTGACAGGAAGTGTTGAAAATGTAGCAACAACATGGTGCAAACATGTATCTAACTCAATAAGAGTTACGTGTAACTCAGCCATTAGCTCTGCCGTTGGCTAGCCTCCTGGAATTCAGTCAAAAAACACTTAAGCCATATCTGCTCGTATTCAGAGAGAAACTCCTCCTGTTATTTTTCAGCCTCTCTTGATATGAAATAATTACAGGAGTTATGAGGTTAGAGTTATGCAGGGTGCAAAGCTACTTTAGAGGTCTCTGAGATTTAAAATTAGACAACTGAAAAACAGCATTAAATGGCCACTTTAAAGTCAGGCCCTGTGGCTACCGACAGATTTAAGTCACTCCATGTGGTCACAAACGGTCTCAGATTAAGGAAAGGCTCAAATGCAGATACAGAGCAGGACTCTGATTAATCTGGACTTTTGTGCAATATTTATATTCATGAAATAGTGTAGTGTTTTAGGTATGCACCATAAAAATAGTGCTTTGTTACACTTTATTCCTTTAAATTACAATCTTATCAAGCTGGAGATGACAACTACCTCAAACACCATCCAACCGTTTTTCATTTATTCAGGCAACTTTTCTTAAAGTGACTTTATATGTGATAAATAGAACTGGGTAAGTAGGGAAACTAATGCACAATGTTCCTCCTGAAAGCCCACCAATGGTACCTTTTAAGCTACACCTAAAAACTGTATTAGCTGATTCCTGATCTGGACATAACTTTGATGTCACTCTGAGGACCAGCCTTTATTATTCCTTGTTTTCTAGCTTCATTTGAACATTTAAAATTCCCTGTGCCAGTTAGTGCTCTTGCTTGTTGGTCAAGGTCAGTTTGCAGGCTGTTTCTGCATTACATAATGAATACGAACCTACATTTCTCAAATGTTAACCCCCAAAAATCTCAAAACATGACCCAGACCAACTGATTCCTCCATTTTTTTCTTCTTCGTCTTCTTTACCGTAAGCTATGAGCCTTTTATGACAGTAATTATCCAAAATGATTCCATGTAAATAGACTCACTGGGAACATTGGCTGATCATTCAAACACGTAGAAATATCTGTTACTGTTAGTAAATACTGATAGTTTTTAATGATCTGTTTTCTCCTCCCATATAATAGCTATTAACTTCACGCAGAAATGTATGTGACCCTGTATATTTGCACATATACCTACATGTATTGTCTAATTAGATGTAAATAGAAATGTAAAGCTGCTCAACACACTACAATGCTGAAGTATATTCAATCACTGATATTCATTGGTGTGACACTGTAACATCTTTAAGCAGGATGAAGTAACACATGACTAAAAAAAATAAGAAGATAAGGTGCAAACAGCTCAGACATTGTGAGAGAGATGTGTAAAGTCGGGGTGTGGTTTGTGTGTTGTCACTGTACTGACCACTTGCTGGATGAGGGCGTGGTTGGTGGCGTTCATGCAGGAGCCCAGAGGATATAAACACTCTCCATCACAGTAGTACGCCGAGTATCCAGTAGGAGCCAAAACCCAGTCCTGAGCAGAACAACACAGTTTTAGTCTCAGGGTGATGGAGGTTTTGCCTCATCCATGAAAGACAAACGGACTCTGGATGTCATTGGGCAGGCATACAACCAATCAGAGAAGCCAGACATGTGACGTAGCCAGAGCGACAACCAGACTAGTATCAACAAAAGACATCTAAAATGAAACTGTGAGTGCATTAAAAACATTTTGATCCAAGTTTTCTGCAATTCTGAAGGTTTGTCTTCCAAGTAATCAGAGGGGGGGAAAAAAAGTTTTGTTTTAGGCCACATGAGATATAAGCCAAAATGTAAATTTTATTGTAGTACCACCTAGTGGTTTTGCTTACGGATTCAGGATTCCAGTTTCATTGCTTTCACCTTGAAAGACATACTTGAAACACAAATGAAAGACCAAGGAAGAAGGAAAGGATCAGTTGGAAGATCAGCAAGCCCTTAAGCCTTAAGCAGATAATCTAAACAATCTCTAAATTCTTCTCTTCTTAACATCACATAAGACCCAAGAAAGCCAGAACAGTCATGCCTGCACAAGACTGCTGTTACTTATAGCAACCATGTTAAAATAAAAGTATATCATAAAAGCATAAAAAAACAAAACACTATTCTAGTCAAACTGCACAGTTTTATGTGACATTTAGTCCCATTTAGTCTTCACTGTAATCATAATTTAAAGTGTTTAAGTGCACTTTTGAATTTAATATAATTGAAATACCAGAGTGGAACAAGTTTTCAGAAATTACCTTCCATCCTAGATCACTGAAGCTGACGTAGAGTTCATGTTTTTTACACGGCTGACCACCTTTGTTTGCAGAAGTCTGCTCTGAACAGACAAGGAAAAATGTTTAAAGTCAAATAATTCACTGAGAAAAGTGAAAGGTTTTAAGAACACAACCTTGTAAAAATGATTTACAAAAAAAAAAAAACATGAGCACCTTCAGACTTTTCTTGCTTTTTGAAGCTCATTAACCACATCAATTAATTTTTGAAACCCCAAATGGTGTCAGAATGAGACATCAGCTAGAATTAAAGTGTGCAAACAGCATGTCTGCCTGTTTGGAACCTAACTGTTGATGCTGGGAACTGGGAGGTCGTATTTGGGCTTCTTCCTTCTGGGATGCACCTTGACGGCTCGAGTCGGTCGACATGGGATTTGGTTCTCCCTGAAGAAGGTCACCATGAAGGGCTGCTTAGAGCGAGGGCCTTTGCGACCCACCAACCCAATCCAGCCTGCAGACAAAGAGCGGTCTGAAATACGAGAAGAAAACGGATCAACCACATGGAAAACCAATGCATACTTTAGTAAGCTTTCAAATAATCATGTAAATCTCTGTGTAAAGTCCAGTTATGATGGCCCGGTGGTCCAGCAGTGCACTCACCTTCCTCGGTCTCCACATAGAGACGTATGCCCAGGTTGCTGCGAGGTTGGAGCAGCCAGTGATTGGAGGCTGAGGTGACGTCAAAGGCCAGCCAACCCTCCTGTCCTGCAGGCACTGACTGCATGTCCAGGAGTACCAGCTCTGGCTCTCTGGAGGAAAAAAAAAAAAAACATGCATAAAAATAAATTCTGGAAAAAAAAACAACAACAAATAAATGGAACAAACGTTCATATTTCATCTGGAGCAAAAACTTCAAAACATTGACTGTTTTAAACCTGCGGTTATTATCTCGTTGGATCTCGTAGACAGAGATGTGCAGGGTTCGGTTTGCCCTCTGGCCCACCGTCAACGTCTTGTAGATCCGAAACTCTGCTGCAGTGACCGTCTCACCCTGAGGGAGGGGCGTCAGGTCGAAGCGAAACTCCTTCCAGTATGGACGAGGCTGCAGGAGGTCGCGCTCCTGCTCCACTGCACAGACAGATTTCTGTGTATTAGTACACCAGAGGACTTTCAAATATGGCCATTTTTGATTATTCACATACAAAACTTAATTTTGCACACAATGTGGAAGCGTAAACACTCATTTGAAACCATGACTCTCAAGTTTGCAGTGGGTTGTTCCGTGGTGTACCGGCCAGCACCGGTGATGTGGGTGAGGGGAGTGCCCGAACAAGTGCTTCCCATGACCACATCCATGGATGAGGTGCCCCTGAGCAAGGCACCTGAAACCCCCACCTGCTCCCCGGGCGCCGCACCGTAGACGACCACCACTCTGGGTCTCACAGCCCAGATGGGTTAAATGCGAAAATGAATTTCCCCACGGTGATAAATACTAGTATATCAAAAAATGACGCAAAAAAAAAGTCAACTGCCAGGATGAAGAATATTTACTGTTGTAACATTTTATTCAAGAGAGAAACAGGAAGCGAGAGAAAACTTCAGCGTCTTTAACTAAACTACAACAAAGGACAGAATCTTCAAAGGCAATGAGTTTTTTAATTCCTGTCTGAAATCTGAGGGGAAATGCTTTGATTCACAGCAGAAAATGGAGCAGAAGAGGAGCAGCAGTGTGAAGGTGTGGAAGTGATGAGAGCGGTGGGAGATGAATCAGAGAGAGGCCACATAAGAACAAAGAAGAAAAGACTAATTCATATATTTAACTTCAGTAAGAGCAGAATGTAAAAAGAAAATCCAGTGAATGTTCTGTTACTGAAGAACACCAGTTCAGTATTATTGTGAATACACTTTTGTGAGTGTTCTATTATATTTGTTTTTGTTTTTTTTGTGGAACTAGATTATGTAGAGATGAACTAATGTCCTTATTCAAGGAGAAACATTGATCAACTTTGTGCATGACTGTGTAGTTAAACACCTGGTTTTATAAATGAGAAAAAAAGGCCACTTGCTACAGCGATCAAAAACTTACAAAGTAAACAACAAAAAAGCTCAACATGACGTCACGTGCGCTGTGAAGATGAGCTATGGCTACAGCTAGACAGATTTATCCATTTAACTGGACTCCTTTGTGAAGGTAATTCTCTGCCACACTTGTTGATAGATCAAGAACAGATAGATCTTTGGTTTGTTTAGGAAATATTACATAAAGGAAAAGTTTCAGTACACATCTCTGGCTCAGCCTTTTGCATTAACTGCATTCAGAATGTACTACGGAGCCTGCTACTGACTATATAATGTACTACCTCTACATAGGGAGCTTAGGGGACTATGAAGTAAGCAGAATCTGTTTGCACTGTTTATTACATCAATACTATTTCATAGACAAAATGTAACAAATCACTGCCAGTCAATGTTGTGACATTCAGCTGTACACTATTTATTGATGTGCAATGGATTACACCGAATGCATTTTATAGGGTATACCATTTCTCAGTAAATACTCAGAGCTCTACAAAATGGCTGTAATATATCTCAAGAGCCAGAGTTAGTGATGCTAATGGAGTTAAAACAAGTAAGTAAATCGACGTCAGAGTTTGGACTCAACCAATCCACACACAGGTGGATTGACATTCTTCTCTATAGGGCCAACAAAGTTCACTCCAACCATGAATGCAATAGTAACAAAGGAATATAGGACTTTCAAACACATCTCTCATGTTGACTGATGTAAATGTTCATTAGTACATAAAGAGAGCACTCGACACTGGTGCACCTATCAGGGCTCCAAGGAGAAAGGACTGGTCACTAAAAAGATCATTGGTGCTACTTTTTGTTGAAAGTAGATGAATGATGGGAAAATGTTTTGCTGACAGGACAAAAACAAACTAACAACCTTTTATTACTATTATCATCATTTAAATAGAATTTTGGAGAAAGGAAAATGTTATTTAGTTTTACATGCTTATCCCATATTTGAAATAAAAATAAAATAAAAAAGTCAATTCTCAATTATATCAGAAAAGGGTCAGAACATCAGTCCACGAAATGAAACTTAAAGGAAATTGGGTTTTGTGCAGCAGGACAACTCTCGGCACAATAGTCGTTCTACATTTGAATAGGTAAAAGGAAAAGGGCTAAATGAATGAGTGTGAAAGTCCTGAAATCTCGATTCTCTTTATGGACTTTTGAGACAATCGGTGGTGCACAAACGTAGAAAATATTTTTTATCAGTCAGCAGTGGTTGGAAGAACCAGATTGTGAATACAGCAGCTGAAAAGACTTTCCTCTGCAGAATGCTGAGACTCTCCTTTAGAGATGAGGTGAAGTTCAGTTACAAGAGGGGGATAATCGGTGTAGAGCTGCAGTGAGGTTGTTCAGACATCTGGAGCAGAGATGAGGGCTTCTGGAGCTCTAGCAGAGCTACCCCATCCAGCTGTTACTAGGCTCAACTTGGACCAGGTAGGGGGCTCAGGCAGAAAAGCTGATACCAACATCAGCTGGACTGCAGTCCCGTTCCTTATCATTGCAGGTTGATCTTAAATTGCGTGAAGGTGACTCACCCTGGGCAGACAGTTGAGGTGGTGATCAGCTCAGCCCGGGGCTGTCGGCTCAGCCCCCAACCACAGGCCAACCAGACGTCAGTCATTACACTGGGCAGAAAGCCTATTCAGCTGCCGCCCTGGCTTCTGGCCAGAGGCCGCAAACCATTCAGCGGCTGAACCCTCTCTCTCCTGAACCCTTCAAGGCTAACTCAGAAAGTTACAGCGGTCTGTTGTTGCAATTAACAGAATAACAACATATAGCATCTTTAAAATAACAGCGATTCTGCTCTCTATTCACAGCTCAGATGTCAAAATTCACCAAACAACACTAAGCACTAAGTGGCTAAAGTAGAGGCAGCTAGCTGCTAGTGTCAGATGCAGAGGAACACCCCTAATCGTGTATATGTCTGTGGCTTTATATAATTTACCCAATGAGGTACTTAAATTTCACCCATATGTCATGGTTTTGTTGGGTTTTTTTTAGAACAAAACAACAGACTGTAAATATGATCTTAATATCTTAATATGGGAGTCAACTTTTGGAGCCAGCCCCTAGTGGTCATTCAAGGAAGTGTGAGTTTTTCAACTTCTGCATCAGTGTTGGACTAACGAACTGGATGTAGCGTCTTGGGTATGGCACAAACTCACAGAACTGCACAAACATTCAGTGTATGGTGAATGTAGATACCAAGGACAGGACAGCCCTGATATGTTGGGCGTGCTCATATCAGAACACACACACTCAAACACACAGAGTGCACTAATTAGAGACACTTAGTGCCCTGGACCGCAGCAGCTGCTCAGCACACACACCACTAATTGCAGCCCTCCCTGGTATTTTTAGAGACGCTCCTCCACAGAAGTATTTTCATCTCACTTCAGACCGTTGTCAGTGGGGCCTTTAATTCTATCCAGCTGTGTATTCCCATGACATACTGCATATGTATGAACACGCACACCAATGCCTGCCTGATTCAAATAGTTTCTGTTTTAGTTTTCATCTGTTCAATGAAGTTTTAAGGATTTTAACACTGAATAAGTTGTGTTACCCAAAAAGAAACACAGCTGTGCTCTGTGGGTCCGTTTTGAAACCATGAGTCACCTTTGTTTATAAAATCTCTGTGGTTCGGAGGTTGAGATGCTGTGATTTTTGTAGTGTTGACTGGTAAATTTCAGGGTATTTTTTTCTTTTCCATAACAGAGCGGAACTTTGAAAAAGGAAACCTGTCGTTTGATGGGGGTTCATTAAAAGCTCTGAGCCGAGATAAGATGATTCCCACGGTAAAATGGATGAAGATCACTATCCAGAGCCTGGAAGAGCAGGAGGAAGGAAGCCATTGAGAGGAGGATGTTTAATCTTCAGGCTAAAACAAATAGGCATCAGCCTGACTGTTGTGTCTTTCTGCACAGTCACACAAGGTCATGCAGTAGCTCTCTTTAACTTTGTTAGCGTTTGGCTTGTTAAATGTCAGTAGTTTGGGAATTGAAATACCTTGGTTTGTTGGACAAATGGTCCAAAACCAAAAGAGGTAAAGGGCCTGGTTTACAAAGCCAAGCAAAGTAGCGTGAAGCCACAATCCAGAAAAAGCACCAATGGGAGTGTCCAGTTCTGCAGTTGATCTACTAACATTGTGCTGATCTACAAACATGGACGCAGTCAGCTCATTTCAATAAAGACCAAAGCAGTCACTGGGGACCATCAAGCATGGAACTGCAAATAAGCAGACCAGTTTATTATCAGGACCCTGTAATTTAGCAACAATGTAGACATCAATTTTTTTCTTCCACAAACGTAATTGACGATAAGCATGATAGCGGCCCAGCTTACCACTTGTTAAGCTGTTGAATATATTCAAGCCATTTAAGTCTGATAAAAAAAAAAAAAAGTTTACCTGGTTTAAATGCTGCGTACTGCCTGCCTGACTGCAGGCTTCAAATCAACCACATTCAGATTTTTGTTTTTCACTGTAAAAACAAGCCCAAATATTTTACTCAGATTGAGGGATTTCATTTATCACTTTTTCAGATTGCACCCTTGTTGCCATGGTACTTGCTTGCACTGGCCTCATACATGCTTTTGACCAGTGTTCTCAGCAATTAGGTAGAGGCCAGTCTGCTATTAGTTGTCACTGGTAGCACCTATAGTTGATAAAGAAAGCCTGTGTTGGAGACAACTGGATGGTGCAAGAAGTAAAACGACAGTTTCCTCAGTCAACCGGGGGAACGTAACCGACTGAAGAGTGATGCCATAGTGGCTATCTTTCTGTTGGACCAGTAATCGGTCATCCATTTATCCACTGACTTCTGTTGAATGAGTTTTGGTCACAGGGGGCAGCGTCATAAGCAGAGAGGCTGTGCAGTGAGGTGAGCACAGCTATATGTAGTTGGTAACTCTTGACCTTATCGCTCCCTCCCCACCAGTCAGGCAACATACCACGCCCGGAGAGCCTAGCCGGTTCTCAACATTCACACTTCACTGTACTTGTTTACAGGCATGAATGTCATCACCTGCAGCTCAAGGAAATTCAAATACTGCGTCTAGACAAGAACGATTCAACTTCCTGAATGCGTTCTTGCGCCATCCATTTTATCAACAATACATCCAGTGGAGACATGTATAGATGGCATAGTATCCCAGAATGCATTTTACATCAACAAACAAGCTGGCAAAGGCCATGTGCATGTGATTTCCTAGTTGTTGTTTTTTTTATTGTTTTTTTTTTTATTTGTAAACATCTAAAAAAAACAACTTTTTTTTTCATATTGTAATTACCAGGTATTATGTACAGAGTTGTGAGGAAAAAAAGAATTTAATCCATTTTGGAATAAGGCTGTAACATAAAATGTGGACAAAGTGAAGAGCTTTGAATACTTTCTGGATGCACTGTACACAAGTTCAGACTTACTTAGAACTGAAAAAGGGCTCTTGTGTGGGTAAACAGGGGTCAGAAATGTCTTTAGCTGCTGCCGGGATCAAATCAAACTACATGTGACCCATCCTGGAGGTGGTGAACTCTGAAGAGGGCAAATCCACGTCGCTCACTCTCAGGCTGAGCCCGACCGGGCCCCATGGGTAAAAGCATTGATATTAATGTCCTTGCGTGTCACTCAGGAAATGTTCTTACTCTGGACAGACCCTACCAGGGGCAACAACTACCGGAAACATTCAGGCACGCAAACCCCTCAACCACATCATCATCAAAATTTCACACACAAATATATAGTTCAGGTGGTTTGATGTCTGTGAGTTGGAAAAAACATGAGAAAAAGCCTGTTCATCCCTGGCTTGGATGGGATGATCTCATGGCTTTATTTCATCCACAGTGACAGCAGGTCCAGTCCCCTGTAGGATGAGGTGTTTGTTGAACTGCAGCTTTCTGCTGCTGGCAGCCCTGTCATTTCACTGTCGGTGTCAGGTTCACTCACAGTGTAATTTCATGTCATCCAATAGCAAAGACCCCCCAAAAAACTTTCCATGTTAAAATAAGAGTCAGGCATACAGGTTTAAAAAAAAATTTTTAAAATAAAAAAAATTGCTGAAAGTTAGATGTGACAAGATCTTATTTTAGAAAATATTTTGCAGTTATATGCTTACAGTCATGAAACTTCACCTGAACACCTCAAACAAACCTGGTTTACTAAATCTCCTGATCTACTGTCTCTCTAAAAGCCAAACTATTCCTTTCAACTGTTAAACTACAGTCAACTACAGATAGGACCCAGTCTTTTAATCTAGTTTTGTTTGTTTAATGTGAAAACATAATTTAAAAAAAATCACCTGATTGCCATTGGAATTAGTATACTTATGTTATTAACAAAAACATTATTGTAGTTTTATTGTTTATTTGATAAATATAAAGCCAAAGCAGTCTAACCTTCCTGGACATCCACTCATGGGAAGTTTGGCCAACTGAATTGAATGTTTTCCACTTGTGAATAATCATTCTCACTGTACAATTCTGAACACTAAATTGTTCAGAAATAGTTTTATAACCCTCTTCAGATTGATGTGCAGCAGACGTTGGCTTATGTCTTTCCCTCTAGGCATTGTGTTAACAAACAACTAAGTGCTCCGGACCAGGAAACTGCAGAAACGTCTGCTTTTAGAGAAGACTGCACACCTGCCAATGATCAGTTCAAGGGTTCAAATCTAGCTTCATCTGCGTGCAACTCTTCAGTCCTATAGTAATAATAATAATAATCAGTAAGGGGGTACCTAGTGTTGGCCACAATTTTTGGTGCTGTTTCTATTAAATCCAAAATAGCATGGTGAAAAAAGTAATATATCTTTCTACTACTAAGGCCAGAGGTTTAACAGAGGGGGTACCAGCTTTTTCCCATGAATGTGATGCTACTCACCCAGGTTGACGAAGCTCATCACTGTGTCCGCCTCACTGACCACTGTCCCCAGCGGCGGTGTGTGCATGCTCAGGGTCGGCAGGGCCTGTGGCCCCACTCCAAACCTTCCTGTGCTTGGTCCATTCACGATTATTTCGTTCCCCTTGTCCTCATCATCAACTGACATGGCGTGGTACAGGTCCAGCATGAAGAGCGGCGCAGAGGAGGGGGGGCGCAGCGGCGGGTGCGGTCTGGGTCGCCCTGACAGACCCAGGAGGCTCAGGATCTCCTTCTGCATCTCCTTCTTCTCACGCCCGCTGAGCCGACGGAAGCTGGAGTGGACCACGGCTTCGGCCTGCTGGCTCCAAAGCGAGAGGGAGAGCAGGAGCAGCAGTGGCAGGAGGAGTAGAGTGGAGGATCTGCTCCGTCGATGAGAGATGTGCTGCAGTTTCATCCCGCTGCAAAGCCAGAAGCTGAAGGAGAATACTGAGGCCATGAGTGCTGCTTGCTTCTGTGACTTTGCTTCCACCACACTGTCGTCAGCACAGAACTGTGAAACGTCAGTGAAGGCTGGATGTATTTAGAGGACCTCTGGCTCTGTTTACCTCTCTCTCCTGCACCTTCTCTTATCGTGAAGAAAAACTCCCCTCATCCACCTCTCCCCACTTCTCTGTCACGCAGCTCCAGAAGCAGAGATAATGAGGGTCAGAGCATAATTACAAGCTTTTTGAGCTGTGTTTTGAATACAGACAAACAATGTCCCCTTTGGAAGACTGCTCTGCGCTCTCAAGTTGTAAACTTGGAGGCTGGAGAGCAATTTCAGTGATGAGCAGGTGCTGCAGGAGTCAGTGTGGAGTTTGAAAGTTGTCTTCAGGTCTGCTCCTCATTTTCTTTTGATTGTACAAGAAAAGAAGTCCCCACCTGCAGTGAGTCGAGCAGATACCTCCTGAGAATCTGTGAAGCAATCGCTGCTGGAAACTTTTATCCGCTCATCCTTTCAAAGCTGCTCCCCACCCACTCGTCTCTGGGGTTCCAGATGTGTCTCTTAATCCAAATTTAAATGAAAATTTCCTGACTGTAAGTCCTTGAGAGAGGCGGGATGTATCTTCCTCTTCTCTGCTGTTCTCCGAGTGAATCCTGTACAGTTGTTCATAAGCAGGAGGGAGTTTTCCCCTCCCAGCCTCCGCCTCTCCAGCTCACATCTCCGTCATCACTCCTCCCTGTGGTCTCTTTGGGAGACCTCATCCCTCTCCTGCTTACCTCCACCCATCTATCTTTTCATCTCCTCATGACTGCTTCCTTTCATTGCTACTCAGCGCTGAGTCTCTGGGACCTGATGTTCCGTCTGATGGGAGATTCAGCAAGAGAGTTTTAAATTTTATTTACAAAAGCTGACAGAAGCCATTCACAGCTGAAAAAGAAAACTTAACAGCACTTACACTGTGAAGGGGCAGATTCATTCGTTTACTCGGGCTGCCCTGCAGCAGTTCTAATGCAAACACACTCCTTCATGCGAGTCTAAACCAGAAGGACTTGGACGGAAGAAGTGACTCAAATATAGTAGAAAGAGTCAGCTCATGTTTGTGTACTCTTTCCTTCAGAGCGGCCTGGTTCTTGTGGTCACTTTGAGAGGCATGAATAACACTGACCAAACCGAAGTGACCGCTGTTCATTCTGTCCTGGCCCAAAGGGCGAGTCCCAGAATGCCAGGAATTAACGCTCTGCTCATTTTGGTTTTTCTCTTCTCTTCACATTTGCAACTTCTGGACCATTTGTCTGGAGAGATAAAGGAGAGAAACTGAAGGGTGAGAGAATGACACACATGCACGCAAAAAGTACAAAAACAGAGGGAATGAGAGCCCTCGAAACCAACAGAAGTGAAAAATTACATTCCTGAGAGACAGCAGTGGTGGAACAGAGCGAGAGGTCTGGGATGATGGATGGACTGCAGGGAGGACGGGTGAAGATGGATTGAAAGTGGGCAGAAAATGAATGTGAGTGTACACACAGCTGCAGAGGATGGATTCAGAGCTCATTAACTCTGGTAGAACCAGCAGAAAATAAAATTTAAATCCTCTACATCTTTCAAAAACTGTTCTGGTTTAAAACCAGGCAGACAGTTTATCAAAGTTATCAAACTTAATTTGTGCCACTGTCCACCCAGTGCTTACTTCCTCTCCATGATCAGAACTCAGATCCAGACGGGTAGTTCTTTATCTCATGTCATTTGAACATCTCAGGCAATTACCAAGAAATGTTGGTTACTTCCTGTTAGTCTGAGGTTTGCTGTCAGACACGAGTGAAGGCTGTCGTGGGAAAAATGGAGACAAATTAAGCTAATCTAATTCATTTGTTGTACATATTAAAAAATAAATAAAACAAACCACATTACAGTTGCTGCCACATCATTGGTTGTACAGGAACTGCAAGACTATGTAAATGTATCGAGTTTTATCATATTTATTTAACTATTGTCACTATTAATAATATAGATAAATTCATTGCTTTTTTGAGGGTGTGACAGAATCTTGACAGATCTACCTTCAGGCCACTTTTTTTTGCTTCCTTTATTCTTTTTTTGTTTGTTTTCCCTCTTCTTCTTTTCTTGGACACAAAACTGTTACAGGGATTGAGATTAATTTGAGACACCACTATCCAGTAGGTAGATGGCATAATGGTGCTGGTAAAAAAATCAAGATGCATGTGGGACATGAAGTCATGGTCCATCCTCTAAAACAGGGGAGTCAAAACCCATCCATCCTTCCATTAACTCCCGCTTATCCGGTTTCTGGTTGTGGGGACTTCAGCCTAAGCAGAGAAGCCCAGACCTCCCAATCTCTGATCACCTCCTACAGCTCTTCCACCAGAATACCGAGCTGTTCCCAGGAGAGCTGAGAGTCATAATCTCTTCAACGTGTCCTGGGTCTGCCCCGGGCCTCCTTCAGCTCAGATATGCCCGCAAGGCCTCTAGACGGAGGCGTCCAGGAGATATCTTCATCAGATGCCTGAACCACCTCAACTGGCTGCTCTCAATGTGACACCGAGTCCCTCCTGGATGACTGAATTTCTCCCATCTCGATGGGAGAGTCTGGTCACCCCGCAGAGAAAACTCATGTCACTACCCACAGTTTGTGACCAGAGGTGATGGAAGGAAGACAACAGAAAACAGGGAGTCTTGCCTTTTGGCTCAACTCTCTCTTCACCACAACAGACCGGAACAGAGCCTGCACTACCACAGATGCTGCAACGTTTCACTTGTCAATCTCCCGTTACACTCTTCCCTCACTTGCACACAAGACCCTGAGATACTTAAACTCCTCCAGCCAGACGTCTCCAAAATGATCGATTTTCTGATCAAACTGGACCCGTTTCAGCTTCATGAAGGGGAGGAGACAGAAATAAACTCAGGGTATGTTGAAGTAAAACTGCTCCCGACCAGGTTTAGTTCAGAGTCAGTTGCCGTGGTAACAGACTATCAGTTACCTCACTTTGTGAAACCAGCTCAACTGAACCCTCTGGCTCGGAGTTAAGTAACCCGCTTTGTGAAACGGGAAAACTCAGAGTTTCCGTGAGTCCTGGTTCAACATACTCAAGAGTTTCCACATAACCTGCTTTGTGATCAGGACCCCTGGTGCCTCATTTGTAATTCCACTTTTTCATGTCAGTACTTAATCAAATGGGCAGTCACATTTAAATCTCATATTTGCTCGCTCTCGTGTTCCAGATAAAATAAAGTGGAGGGCCGGATTTGGTCCAAGAGCCTTGGGTTTGGCAGTGAAAAAGAGAGAGAGTTGTTTGCATAATTATCTTTGCATCTGGTTCCCAAATATGTTAATGCGGGCCAGATAAAGAAAAATTAAATAAAATTACTAGGACAGCAGACAGGTTGGTTAAATTAGTCAATTAAGTTTGTTTTTCAGACTTATAAAAACTTATAACTCACCTTTGTTGTTTACATGAGACATTGTATTCAATTAAAACTGGCAAAAGCTTTTTAACTTTTAATTTAACCTACTATACTGAATCACGAAAACACATCAAACCGTTTAAAAAATCAGTTGTAAATTTGATGTAGTTTATGTATCCACCGACTGTCAGACATAAACGTGTGAAAGAATTAAGGTCATGGACTTAAGTAAATTCAGTTTCTGGTCTTTAACTATACCGTAAGTAAGAAAATTAGTCAGCAAATTATTTTTATTAATTAACAGCAGTTTGTTAACCTACTCAGGCGTCGCAAATTTAACGGTCGCCTCCAATGTTGCGTTTGTTGAACACAGGAAAACCCGGGATTTTCCATCTCCAAATAACGGCACAAGAAGACAGACTTCTGTAGTCCATAACTAAGATTTGGAAATCCACTATCCCATATTTTCACGGATTTACCCCAAAAAGTTGATGGAAAAGTACATGTAAAATATTTTGACTTTTTTTTTTTTTTTAAATAGCTAATTTCTTTCTTTGTGAACTAGACAAATGTGAAAACAGCCGCACTTAAAACAGCCAGTTTGTTCCCACCTCTGTTGCATCTTTTTTCTTGCCCCACTGTTCTGCGTGAAACCACAGAAGTTTCATTCCACCACTGTTCCCTCTTCTTCAATTTTAAGTCACTTGACCTTCATGTTAAAATGTCCAACTTTACAAGATTAATAATGTTGGTGTAGTCTCAACAGCTAAATCACCACCATCATGAACTCAGCAGATAAAATATGAAGTCACAAATTTATGCACAATTACAAATGTGTTTTTTCTTTGAGGGACAGCTGCACTGCAGTACATTGTATCAACCCTGTTAATGGCTAGTTGTGATCACTTTAAGTATTTAGTGCTGAAAGTTTTTTGGTGAACTTGACATCTGAGCTGTAAACTAAAAGCTAAGAAAGCATAGTTGTTCTAATTTGTAAGATAATAAGACTTGTTATTGTGCTTTTATTTGAACAAACAGTATGTCACCATGACTGGCCTCAAAGGTGACATACAGGCTGTTAGAAAACCTACCTGTCACTTTAGCTACTTTGTTCTCAGGAAACCTATGGTTGGCTGTCACAGAAGGTTTGTCCAGTTCTTTTTATATGGGCAGGGCTTGTGAGGTAGTAACAGAGATGTTCAACAAACCCGTTGCCGTGCTGCTCGTCACTACTGGTTACGAATAAATTGAGTTCAGCACAGCTGTGTGTATGCTACATGAATTCTATTCAAACTTTATTTAAAAAATACTTTATTAATACCAATGGGAAATTCAGTAATAATGATGTTAGGAGCAGGTTATGGGCTGCAAAGTTGAAGAAACAAAACGTCTTCTGTAACTCAAAGCGCACACTTACTGCACCTTTGTGGGATCTCTGTAGATGCTCAGCTGTAGGGAGTAAAGAGTGTGTCCACGTTCACATCTAAAACGTTGGAGCCACATTTACTGAACAAAAACAACAACAAACTATTAACCAATAACTGTAATAGTTTTGAGTTTACCAGCTAACAATTACACACATTCAGAAACACAAAACAAACTCACAACATAAGAAATAACAGACCAGACTAAGCTTTTACTGCAAGCTTACTTTTAATACAAAAACAGAACAAAAAAAAATTTGTTTATAATTTTAGTTTTGTTTTAATTTTACACAAGTGACCCCCCCCCCCAAACACTCCTCCATGTTTTCATCATCACACTGAGAGGAGCACAGCATCAAAAGGTGGTGGACTTGTCTCCTGCACCCCCACCCCCCTTCAGAGAGACAATAAATAAATAAAAATCACCTTAAGATGTCTTATTTCTTTCTTACTGTAAATTCATTAGCCTTCATCTCTTACACTGAGATAACATGGAGACAGATCGTCCCCGCAAATCACAGGTCATTTGAAAAAAGAAGAAGAGACACTGGGGTAGGACACAAGGGAGGATACCGTCTTCCTCTTCGGTCCCCATCATTCATATCCGTAGTTTTCTCTACACGTGAAGGGCAAACCCCTTTGGTCAGGAAACTGTAGTCATTAGCATTAGAGAAAATATAACAAACAAGGCGACCACTAAGATCAGCGGCCTCGTGAGTAATTTAATGTTACAATGGAGTAGAAACACACTTTACACACAAACCATGTCAAAAGAGCAGAATGGACGTCTGCTTGGTACAAAACTTCTTTCACCATAATACTAAATCACTCTCTGTCAACGGTGACATGACAAGAAATTGAAAAATAAATAGATCTCTCAAGCTAAATAACAAAAGTACAGGTGGATTATAAATTAACCAGAAAACAACAAGAAGAAAAACAAAATCCGCAAATTAAAATTTTGCATACAGTGACTCAAGTTAATGACCTCTACTGTTTCCTGTAACAGGACACGCACGATACACACCGCCTTAAGTGTGCGGGAGTGTGTATTAGTGCGTGTGGGTGTGTGCAGCTGGGTTGCTAAGGGCGACGGGGAGACAGTTAGTGCATGCTGGTTGTCGAACTCTGCGAACATGGTTGTTACATCATGTTAGATTACTCGTGTCGTATATCGTCGGTAATGTGCTGTTAGCTGTCACCATAAAAACAGTCCTTTCTATTGCTAGTTTGTCATTTTTGTGTGTCGAATTGTTGTGCCGGCGTGTGACAAAACCGCACCGTTCCTCCGCTGAAACGCAAACACGAGGCGGATCCTAACGTTCCAGTGGTTGGGAGGAGTCACTGCTTCAGTGCGAGTGTTTGCCCTCAGCTGCAGCACCACAGCTGATCTGCAGAGTCCGAGGTTAGCCGCATGTGTGTGTGTTTTGTGTGTGTGTTAGACAACGTTTCCCGCCTCCTCAGCTCTGCACTGCTGAGGTGACTGTTTTCTCAGCCAGTCCAGGGGAAGCAACACGGCTGTCATTGCATATTTTCTTTTGATGCATCGTCGAGGCATCTGGTCCACAAGCCAAAATAATTCACCCACAATTCCTTCTCTGTTTTCTCTGAATGTCACGAAAGCTTTTTCTTGTTTCTGTGGCTGTGGTGGTGGCCTGTACCCCTCCCTCCTCCGCCTCTGTGTTAGGAAGTGTGTATTTGTGTGTCAGTGTGGTATAAAGCAGGTTAAAGTCGTTCTCTGTCGTAACATGAAATAAGGCAGCATCTTGCAGTTGGTGCTTGGTTCCACACTGATGGGGAACTTTGGAGAGGAAGAGGAGACTGGAAGGCAAAGTGGGGATTTAAAGGGGGAAACTCAGACCCCAAAGAGTCCAGTCAGGGACTACCGGACCAGAACTCTTGTACTCTTGTGCATGTTCACAGTCGGCGTTGGGGAAAGAGTGAGAAGGAGGTTCACTCAGACTGTCCTTCTCCTTCTTTCTCCTGAAAAACATCATAGTGTGTCATCTCCAGATGAGCCCTCTGGATGGACGTCCAGATTGATGCTGGCACACCCAAGACGGCCGATGACGGGCCACCCCATCGTGAAGGGAGGAGTAATGGTTCTGCTCCAGTTTCTCTGTAGCTGCGTTTACTTCTTTGCAGAACTTGGGGTTTTTGGGCTGGGGGCCTTTTTGGAAATAGTGGGGATCTTGGAGGGTTTGGCACTGCCGCCGGGCCGTCTTGGGGTGTCTGAGGTGTCGGAGCAGACGGAGCGAGCATCTTGAAGCTCCGACGCATCCGAGGCGTCGCTGCCGCGGCGACTGCTGGCCCTGCTGCCGGCTCGGCTGCCGGCTCGGCTGGTTGGACCGCTGGCTGAGGACGCCGCTCTCTTTGGATCTGAAGAGGAAATTTAGAAAGCACGCAAGAAAACTTTATTTCATATGAATCGCACTCCGACACTTGCATCAGTCATTCAAGAGTAAAATGCTGCAACATTTAACACATTCTGATACTATTTGTTTAAACTGAAGTTCATTCTGCTTTCTTAAAGTCCAAGAAATAAACGACATATATGCAACGCTCTCACATGCCAATATCTTCTACATGAAAAACAAGACTCATTATGATCAGAGCGTTGATCATTCTGAAGACAGTTTCATAAATCACCACGTTTTAGTCTTTGTGGGAACATTTTTGTCCATAAAAGTTTAAGGTATCGCTCTCTGGCTACCCGTTGTCTTGTTGTCTGTAAGGGTAAAGAATTTTAGCTGAGTTATATCAATAGTTACATAATCCTTCACGGTTTTCAAAGAAACAGTGTTTTTTTTTTTCAACTGTATGTCCTGAATGTGCAGCAGAACTGACAATAAGGTTGACTTTGAAAGACAAATATGGCGACAGCCCAATGCTGAAACTGAGGTTTTAAAAGGAAATAAATCATATCATAGTTTTCAAACCTTATTTATAATTTCAGACTTGTTTTAATCATTTTCTGTGGTAAACACAATGATCATTAATGTGATGGCTATGTTGGTGTAGGTTCTCAGTCGAGCAGGTCATGGTGATCTTAAAAAGCTTGTAGAAGACAACTGAACAGAAGCTGCTTTTTCAATGAGAGAAGAAACATTCTTCTGAGTGAAAAATAAACATCCGCTTGTCTTCTATTTAAAGGCAGGCTAAGTATTTCTACGATGATTAATGCTTCGGTGCTGAAGATTCCAACACCCTCCATGCATCTTCAGTTTGAATGTGATTTGTGACTCACCAGTTCGTTTGCTGGTGTGTGCCGTTCCTCCGTTTTCTCCCGTCAGGGAGCCTCGGCTCGAGTGGAAGGTCGGCCTTTTTATTTTCGATCCAGATGCCGCCCCCTGTAGGAGAACGCGTGAAACATCAACTGACACTGAAGTAACAGCACATTAGTCACACAGTGATTTAAACAGTTTTACATGTCGACAAACAGGACGTAACATTCACGAGACTAACGAATATTTCACAACAAAGGGACGCTAAACAAAAATTTTAACACACAAGGAGCCACAAAATATGAATTCTACAACTAATTAACCTACAGGGACAAATAAAACTATATGGATAACTGAAGCGCTGATCTACACAGCTGTAATAAATTATGCATTTGAAACTGATTTATTTTTTTTTTTTTTTGTAATGAAAAATGCTTTTTGCACATTAACCCTGAACACCCCTAAAACTGCCAATAAGTTACTTTTTAAGTAACTATTTAGCTCTCTAAAGCCGTGAATCAAGGCAACTGGATGTTTTCATTTGGACAGAGAAAACAAAGAAAAAGAAGTCCAGTCCAGTCTACACCAGCGTACTCGATGCAGCAGTACCACTTCTGACCACACGAGTTCACTGGTCACTTCATAGACTGTATAAAAAGAACTGGACAAATCCAAAGGGTTTGTTTGAAGCCTTTTTTATGACTTTGTTATTAATGACTGCCGGAAAACCCGGTTAATCTGCTAAATGCTGCTATTCCAGTTCAATTTAGTTCAAATTAAGGTGATTCTGATCAGATCTGTCCATCATTCTTCATTTCTAATGTCACAGTTATTTCAAACGAGTCCTGTTGGAGCTGCAACAAGGCTAGTTGCTACTTGAGCTGAACTCCACTGGGACCCACCAAATAGATGATGATGCCCAGTATAGTTCTGTGAGAGGTTCTTTTGCTAACAAAACAGATCTATATGCCCCCATGTGGTCAGATGTGGTATTGGTACATGGAAGCTTGAAATAAATTAAACACTTGATGATTCTGGTTTTAAATTTGAGAAGCAAATATGCTCTGTTAAATCTAGTTTTTTTTATTTATGGCTTTTAAGTAAGGTTAAATCATATGTTCCCTTTAATCACCTGTTGATTGGACTATTATAACTGTCTCTATTTTGGAGTTGATCAGCCTTCTGACACGGAGCAAACGACGTGAGCACATCACTCTGGTGCTGGTTTCACTTCACTGGCTTCCTGTCCAGTTCAGGATCCAGTTTAAAGATTTTATTTCTTGTTTTTAAAAGACTGAGTAGCACAGCACCAGCTTACTTATCAGAGCTTTTAAACTTTCACAGTCCTGCCAGAGCTCTGAGATCGAGCAACCAGCTGCTCCTGTCAGTTCCCAGGTCTAAACTGAAGGTGATGGAGCTTTTTCCGTTGCTGCTCCCAAACTCTGGAAGTGCTCAAAGCACCAATTATTTTAAATCATTATTAAAAACACACCTCTTCTCACTGGCTTTTTCACCACCTTAAGCGTTTTAACTTGGCTTTTAATGTGTCCATGTGTTTATATAGTCATATTTTTCTTGCATTTTATTTCTTTTATAGTGCTGTTTTACTCTCGTAATCTGGTTTATATATAGTTGCTTATTTTAACATTTCTTTGGGATTTTAGTTTTACCTGTACAGCACTGGTCAACTCAGGTTGTATTTAAATCTGCTCTATAAATAAAACATGATTGCTTGATTAAAAACTTAAAAACGTAGAAGAAAAAAAAGAACATTTTCAGTTTGGACTGCACAGCTTTCATCCTACTGGCATTAAATCTCATCTCTGCAGTTAAACTGGCTGTTCAAAGATTCTTTTCCTAAAGAAACTTTTTAAATACTTAGGAGTCGAACTTCCCACGCAAGCATTGGGCACCAGAGGTTAGTGCATCAGAGCATTCAGTGGGGTGGTGGGGTGAGGGGGGTCGGGTGGGGCGGGGTGGTGGGTGGGTAGGTGGGGTGAGTGTGTTACCTCGTGGCTGTGACCGAGATCTGGGCAGCAGTGGCACTTGGTTGGCGTTGGAGTTTTACTGTGTGCCAGCCAGGGTTTGGCATAGTCACGCGAATGAGTGTGGGAGGACTGAAGGGAGGATGGATGGGAAGGGAAGAAGGAAGGAAGGATTGAGGGAAAGGAGAGGGAGAGCAAAGCAGCACAGGGGACAAGCAAATGCAGGGAAGAGGAGGGAGGGAGTTATGGGGGAAGAGGTCGGCCAGCGAAGGGAGTGCAGCGCAGCGTGTCGTTGTGCAAGAGCAGATGATTTTTAAAAAAATTTTATTTAAAAAAAAAAAAAAAAAAAACAATGCAGGAAGACATTTTTTTGTTTGTTTTTTGGGCATGTTAGCAGGATTGAAAGACAGGAGCGAGAGGAAAAGGCAAAAAGATGACAGAGAAAACAAAGAACAAAAATTTCACAGTTAAGAATGACAACAGGAGGATGACAACAAATGAACAATGTACAACAGAAATCCATAAACATCCACACAGACGGAACTTTTTTTACGTAGCGACAAACGGTGCTGACGGATGAAAAACATACATAACACAGGACGACAACAGTCAGTTGGAAAGCCACTGGCAAACATGAATGCTATATCTGGAACATATTAAGCTGCCATATATTTTTTTTTAAAAGATGCAGGAGCTTATGTTGGAGGGGTTGCGAGGACACAGAGGCAAACCATACTCCTGCACAAAAATCAAGAATTATTGGAAGGACGTTCTGGGAAAAATTGAGTTGATTTTGGATCTTAAACTCCGACAGCCCACCATGTTATTATTGCTGGGAGCTATTATTGACGGACTGAAGATGAGTGATGAATACTTATTAATAATCTTTAGTGCTACTGCCATAAAAAAACAATCACTTGAAAATGGTTTCAACCCGATTCACCGATGCTAAAGGACTGGTTGGACAAAATGGAAGGGTTAACATTCATGCCGAGACTGCAATCTGAGCTTAACTACAAAAGATGGTGCAAATGGATTAGATTCCTCGGGAGCATTTAGTGAGGTCTGTTTCAGTCTTTTGAAAAGATGAATGCCAAAACTTGACGGGTAACTGATTTTTGCCTCATACCTGGAAGTATGTCTGCCCTTTATTAGAACGTGAATATTAACCTACTGCCGCCAATTGTTCTGTTCTATTGTGTTTGTTTGTTTAATGGAAAACAACCAATAAAATTTTAGTTAAAAAAAAAGAAAAAGATACAGGAGCTCAAACAACGTTGCCCTGTCACTTTCAGGGAGCTAAGCTTTTTTTTTTTCTTCCCTGACCCATTAATGTGTTAAATCACAGCATCGTTATCCTGCCCGACACCCCTAAAAACCAGCTGCAAAGATCTGGTTGAAAAGGTGGATTTTAGAATTATAATGCATCTCTGACATTTTGCCCAAAACGTGTCACAGACATTAAGACGTTGAGGAATTGTCTCAGCTTTTCAACAAATAATAATACATCTCCGATATAACTGAAACAGTAAAAATCCTGGAAAGCTGCTGGCAAAGAGGAAGTAAACAGATTTTACGTAAAACATGATTTTACGTGTCTTTCCTCAAATTAATTTATATTCTAATCAGACCCGTTTAGAGTAAAATAGATGAAGCAGGATTGTCTTTAGGACAACAACTTGTGATTGATGAGTAGCTAACATTGGTTAAATTATCTGTCATCTCACAGGACCCATAAACCTTTATCCATTTCTATCATTCAGACGCAGCAGCTATGCAACGTACTGAAGCACAAACTTTGACATTAAGACAGCAAACATCTGACTGCTGTCTTCATCGTGCAGATTTACTTTCTCTGGAAGCCAGAATGTGCAGAACACCTTGTGCTTCTTATTTAAAATTTTATAAATGATATAACGGTACGATACATGTTCCGGTTATGGAGCACCAACAATAAACTAACATAATTCTTATCTGTAGATTTCTAACTCACATCTAAGCTGTTTAGTTTGGTTAAGGCTGTTTATTAAACCTAATTTTGTTTGAATTGTTGTCTGAGTGAGTACAATGCATCTGTAAGTTTTAGAAAAAAACAAACGTTACACTTTTAATGTCTTTAAAATCACATTTGTTTGATTAAACACAATAAGGTTTGGCAGTGAAAGTGCACTACTTTTGCTCTGTCGTTATTAGAGTGGTATCAGGAGTGGACAGAAAGTAAAATCCTACCCTGGATGATGCGGAAGCCGTTGGTGTGGCGGGGGCAGAGGGAGCTGAGGGGAGGGAGGCGCCGCTGTGGGAGGCTGACGAGGAAGAGCGGGTGGGAGAGGCGTTGCGGGATCCTGGTTTGGAGCGTCGACCCCGTGAGCGGAAGGCAGCCAGGCCCTGAGAGGCTCCTTCTGGAAGGATGAACTTCTCCCTCAGCTCCAGGTTGGTGCGACCACGAGCTGCAGACAGAGACGGGGCAATTGAGGAAAAAAATTACACTTTTTTCCCCCCTTAATGACAGCTCACAATTCTTTCCTCCAGCAGGGGGCGGCAGAGGCAGCGAGCAGAGTGAGGTCAGTGCTTCCTTGGCTGCAGACATCAGCATCTGTGCATGTTTCATATGAGAGTGCACGCGAGCAGAGCAGGTGTTCTGAGGGGTGGGAGCTCTGGGAGTCAGAAAAGTTAACGTTTGAGTCATTTTTTAAGGAAGAGGGATGTGAGGGTGTGTGAGTGCAAACGTAAGAGGAAATTCACTTCATACGCAACGAAAGTCAACAAGTTGTGTACTTTTATGCGCACACTATAGAGACACACTGTCATTGCTGCAGATAAATCCATCAAGCAAAGCTTCATGTCCTTCACAAAGACATGGAAGTACACATACACAAGATCAACACCAATCGCTGCTTCTAATTCTCAGCAAGGAAACATTTTTCCAAGAGTTAAACTATGTGTTACATTAAGAAACCACTCCGGGTCACACTGGAGCACCAGTTCAGAACAAGGGGATACATCCGGTGTAAAGCAGAAAGTTGCAATTCCTCAACTGACCACTAGGAATTTGGTCTAAAGGTGAGTCAATCCCCATTGAGCTCCATGTTAAAATGAGAAACAAATATACTTGCAGCCTGGCTCTAAAAACAGTCTTGGTTTCCATGGGGATATTTCACATCTATGACCACTCTACAGGGAGGATGAAATTTAAGTTCCTCATCAGGTTAATTTAAATAAGGTCACGACTTTGTGTACAACTAGGGATGAGGACTTCTGAACAGCCAGCTGTCATCACTTTAGACTTCTGAGCTGTGAATAAAGACCTGACGGCATATAGCCACTCTTAAATTAAACATAATGTCTTCACTAACAGATCGCCATGACTGCTTCTGGGTTGATCTGGAAGGGTCAGAGGATGAAGCTTGACTAAAATACTGCAAATCTGGACTTTCAGCAATGACATGTGTCTCATTTTACAACATGAAGAAAAAGTTTCAGAGATATGCTCATACTTTCATTGCGTATTAGCTTAAAAGCACCAGAGAGTGCTCATAGAAAAAGCACAGCCTCTTGTCTTTCCAATTTCAATAAGCATTTCCATTTGAATTAACTTCTTGCTGCTAAGGAGCCTCTCAGCTTTGCTGTTCATACACAGGATGTGTATAAACGTATGTGGAGATGAGGCGGGGGCATGCCTGGCTTATAACTACCAGGAGAGAGCCCAGGTTAGGGGTTTCTCCCTTTGTCAAAAGACACTGAGCAGCATTCTTGGACAGAAAGTAGCAACAGACAACATTAAGCCTGGAGAAGCCAGCCACAAGGAGAAAGTGAAAAAGAAGCAAAAGAGGAAAAAGAAAAAAGGAAAGGAGGGCTACAGCTTTTACGGCCATCGTCCTGAGCAACTGGACAGCAAGGCCAGTCTAGTAAATGGCAGCACCCTGCAATTATGTCCCCACTTAAAGCCAGCCAGCCAGGTGCGTCCTATAATTGTCTCTCACCAACCACCCATCACATTTCAAGGAGCTGCAGTGGAAGCCAGCATCATTAGAAACCCAGGCTGGCCACGCCCAGGTCTTAGGCACCGCCCTCTTCCTCTTAAATTAGCCCAAACTTGTGTTCATTATTTATTTTTGTCTCAATGGGATTCGTCCAGATAGTGAAATCAGTGAACAATGTATGTTAGATTTGTTGGTTGTGGCGTGCAAACAGTTTCTTAAAGACCAGGGATTGGCCAGGTCCTGCTATTGTTGTTGTGAGGAAAGCATGAGGCAAACCAGTGACATCAAACGCCTGTTGACAGTTATAAAGAGCACACGCGCGCGCGCGCACACACACACACACACATATATATGTGGACACACAGAGGACAGCTGTGGTTACACAAGAGACTGACAGCTGGACAGATGGATGGATTGAAAGTGAAAGACAGAGAGGAAGTGTAGATACCTCGGCAGCAGAAATAGCCAGGAGTGACTGTCACTAAGAAACACAAGAGACAACATGAAATAATTGCATGCTCGTGGTGGGATGAAGAAAGTCTCTCATACACACAAACATCGTACTTCTCAGAACATCCCGTAACACTGAGATGATCCAGTAAACACACACACAGCTGAACGCAGGGGGTCCGGACCAGCCCGAACCGCCCAAACGCATTAAAATACGAGAACACGTCAGATATTTCAGAGCTTGTTAATGGCGACAGCCAGGGAGGAGGTTGGGTGAGTTGGAGAAGAACAGTCGGGAGGGGGGGGGGACATGTTAGTCAGGCACAGCAAGACCAAAACCGACAAACCAAAGAGAAAGAAGTGAAGAGCAATTTAGATGAGAAAGGATATCCAGAACAAAACAAAAGAAAAAAATTTCAAGAAAAAAAAAAGGTGAGAAAGAGAGAAGTCCAACCTATACGAGATGAGATGGAGCTACTGGAATCGGAGCGGAGGATCTTAAGTCCTGGATGTTGCACTGAGGAAAGAGAGAAAAAAAGAAGGGGAAAAAGAGAAGGGGGGAGGAAGAGG
The DNA here is from genome assembly GCA_037176975.1 of Arrhamphus sclerolepis. Lineage (NCBI taxonomy): Eukaryota > Metazoa > Chordata > Actinopteri > Beloniformes > Hemiramphidae > Arrhamphus > Arrhamphus sclerolepis. The sequence goes on from JBAMYA010000003.1 coordinate 7,150,979, forward strand.
GAGAGAACTGAGGACCATGCACCATGCAGTACTACGTTTTTTGTTTTTTTTTTTAAATTAGAAAAGAATGAACAGAGACTGAGGAGAGAAAAGGTTGTGAACATACAGAAATAAACGAGGTAAGAGGTTGAAGTCCTTCAGGATCGACAGAGAGAGAGAGAGAGAGAGAGAGAGAGAGAGAGAGAGAGACTTGACTCCGACTACAACAAAGACCAACTTTGGTGGAAGGAAACAGCAGAGACATGCAGCACTTCACTGCATCACCTGTCGACAGACAACCTGACATCTGCTCAGTGGTGGATGCGTATGAGGAAGGATCATTTGGGGGGTTGTTTGAAGAGCAGTGTGAGTGTGTGTGTGTGTGTGTGTGTTGGTGCAAGAGCCTGACTGACCTGATGCTCACACAAAAAAGCAACACTTGTATAGTCATAGAAGTTAGTTCCAGCTGTGGGAAGGAAGGATCTCCTGCAGCAGATCTGACTAAACACACTGTGATATGTTTTTCATTTTATAAAGTAAAAAAACTTTTGTGTAAACTTTGTGTGAGCACCAAAGCAAGATCAAAACCTGACTCCAGTTTTTTTTCCATATTCAAAACTCTTAAAAGTTTTTTTTTTCCCCACATAAATCTCCAATTACAAAAGCTCACTTACTTCTGTACCTCAGTTTATGACTAAGAAGCCGAGAAGACGAGTACAACTGCAGCTGCTTTTAGTCAACTAAAAACTTATTTCTACACAAACTAATATTTACTGTATATTTTCATTGATGCAACTGATAAAATAAAGAGATGAGTACTATATTTCTGAGGTTGGAATTAAACAGCTCTTTCTCTCTCTTATTCATTGTCTCCTCCTCCACCACATTTGACTGTTTGGTCCACTACTTTTCATCTTTCTAAACAAGATCAAAACTAAGAGACAAAAGGCAGCGAGGTCGTTCAGTTCAGTCAGGCTCTTGTAGGTGCAACTGGCTGGAGAATGAATGTGGAGTTTTTCATGTTTGTGTGTGAACGACGCTCACCTCTGCATGGATCATTCTTGACCAGAAACTCGTCCAGAGCCATCCATCCGCCTCCGACTCTCACCATCACCGTGCTTCGCAAAATCCGAACCAGACGCAGCTGCTGAGAGTCGCCGAACTGAAGAGGTGCGAAGAGGAAGAGGAAGGGGGAAAAAAAGCAAGTGAGAAGGAAAGAGGGCAAGGGAGAAAAGCGTTGGAGGAGACAGCAAGTGAGTAAAACAACGGTTGATATTCGGATAAGTTTCTAAAGAGACCCGTTCACCAAATCTGAAGAGATGATCTCCTCTACCTCCATGCAACGACAGAAAACCCATGCAGACTTTCAGCCTGATTCACCCAGCCACCCAGATCAAAGCTTCATCATGTACATCAAAAATCTCTAATCTCTATTAGAATCTTAAAAAAAAAGAAGAAAAAAAAAGCTTTTCAAATCTCCCAGCAAAGCACATCTCCCAGCAATAAAGAAGCACAGAAGGAATCCTCTGGATTTCTCTCCAAGCAGCTCCATTTGCTTCCACGTTTCAGCACACTAGATCTCACCTGAACACTAATTAGCATCTCAGCCATGTCGCTGTCACCTGTCTCACTCTCAGCACCAAACACATCACAGCAAGAAAACAACCCGACAGTGAAACCTGCTTACACGTTGCAAAGCCTTCTTTTTTTTTTTCTAATTTCATCAAATGTATCACAATATTGGGTACTCAGTGTTTAAATAGAAGTTGCTGCTTTGGCGTGCAACAAGGAAGCAGCTTTCACTCGTCCGTTTGCAGCAGCGGGAAGTCACTTTACCTGGTTTCCGAGGAAGAACTACAATAAATCCGGCAGACGCAGAGCAGAAGAACAGAAGGAGAAAGAAACAGAGCGATAATGAAACAACATGTACGAACAACTGGTGTCTGTAATGAAGAGCAAAACATCTGAAATCATTCTGTTCTCATAAATCGTTATTGAAGCTCACAATTAGCCGTGAAAAGTTATGATGCATGTGGTTGTTAAAGGTGTCAGTGGTGTGAAAACGAAATGAGATATTGCCGTTGATGAAGATGAGCTGGTGGTGACGATGTGAGAGGACGAAGGCAGAGGGGAAGAGCGCAGCCAGACAAAAACCAGACAGACAACACATATGAACGTTAGTATCTCCAGTGTCCTGCAGTCCGACACTGAACATCATCACCCAGAGGATGAGGATGATGATGATGAGGGCAGTGGTGGTGATCCAGAAAATGCTGCTGAATACAGTTTATGTCTGCTGTGAAATGCTGCACAGATACACAAACCACTCAGGAATCAATCTGCCAACCAAGAAGTAACCTCTCTGGTCATCTTGTGCTGTCAGATTTTACTCCTTTTTCATCAGATGTAGGAAATGAAGCAGATTATTTTGTCAGTTTTTATTTATATATTTTATTGTTTTGAAAAGCCCAGACACAGCTAACCTGATTGTGATATCTCAGGAAAATCTAATTTCAGAAGGAGGCGAGACTAAGGCGATGTTCCAAGTCGGGTACTTTTGTATGCATGTTTCCTGTGATGAGTGCAAACGTGCTTCACACTGACATGTCTTTGTAAAGTGCACTGCATGAACCTGAACTGTGAATAAAGAGCTATCATAGCTTAAGCGTCCCTCTTTTAATATGGTTTGCTGTGCTGTTAACTACTAAAAGAACTTTGCGACTGGTTCTGGGTTGGCCTAGGAAGGGTTCAGGTGCGAAGCTTAGAAAAGCAGCCAGAAGCAGCTACTTTGTCCTCGTCTGAAGGCTGCTAGCCAGGACTAACCAGGGGACAGCATCTGGACTGCCTCTGGCTCATCGGCTCTACCTCTTGCAGCAGCTGCGTCCTCTGGTCGACTGACCTCTGTCTCGGATCATTTCAGGACCCTCCCGAGTTCACCAATCGGTCAGCACTGATTAACGGAGTGTATGTAACACCATGTGTTGGAGTGAACTCGGAGCACGCCGTTTGGAACATAGCCTGTTTCTCATCATCCTATCTGTAGAAAACAAAGGCTGTTGTGTGTCTGTGCTGTCACATTTACACGCCTGTACACGGCAATCCTGGAGTACTGTGAGATGTTATTAACATGTTATTTCAATGTTATCACTTGATATTATGGTAAAGACACAGCAAACAATTACAAACACACCATGACATCATGGTGTGAGATGGACACACAAAAAAAATGCAGTGAAGTTATGGTGAGGACTCATTTGAAGCCTGAAGTGCAGATGCAGCCCATTAATTACAATCAATACACTTCATATTAACCAGAACTGGATCAAACAGTATTTGCAAGTAATTATTGGAATTAGCAAACATTGCTAGATCTTTTTTCTTTTTTTTTTAAAAAGTGGTTTTAATTAAGTAATGTTGCGGGAGTGTAAACTTGCAAATAAAACAAGTGATGGTAAACGCTGAGAAAGACGAGTCTATTTTATACAACCTGAAGTTGACTTTTAAAACTTTGTAAATTCTGTTTGACCCAGCTTCATCTTTAAGTTACTCATTTTTTAACATGGTCCATCAAACTGAATGTGACACGTACCCGGTATTTGTTTTCTCCTATCTGCTCCACCTGGAACCTCTTGGCACACTTACACTGGGCCACCTGCCGAGTCACCTGCACAGCCACAGAGGACAAGTCAGTGGACGTCATCGTTGCTGGTTTGCCAAGTTTATCCTTGTGCTTTGCTGACAGCGCTGCCTTACCTCGTCCTCTATCTTATCAGCATCAGTGGTCGGCCTGTAGGCGTCCTTGTTGGGGTGCAGGGCAGCAACAAACTCGTAGTAGTCGATGTAACCGTCTCCGTCTCTGTCGAAGATGTCCGCCACGGCCGTCATCTCCAGCTTACTGGTTGGGAATTCTGCACAGTGGGATGACAGGAATTTATGTACTGCGTTTGTGAATATCGTTTAAAAAAATTGTGCAACAAGGAAAGAAACGAGTAAGAGTCGTACTCGAGGCCAAGATGCCGTCGATGAACTCCTGTCGTGTGATCTTTCCGTCTTGGTCCTTGTCGATGCGCCTGAAGAAATCCATGACGCGGGACTTCTTGTGGTTCATCCAGCGCATGTACTTCTTCCTCCACACGTCAAAGTCAAAGTTGGCGAACTCTTTGAGCTGCAAATGAATCATACATCTTACTCATAATGTTACAGAGTCTGATTGTCACTGTCAAAAGTAAAATTCAGATGATCAAAAGACAGATCGTTCAACAAAATATTGTTAAACACAGGTGTTGATCACACCAAGGTCCCCTCCTGGAGTACCTCCTCCAGCCTGTCCAGACCATCGTTGAGTTTACGCTGGCGGTCCAGGGCGAGCAGCCACACTTGCTGCCACCGGGCGCAGAGCTGGTTGAGTCGTGGGTTTCCTCCAGAAAACTGCATGGCCGTCTGCTGCTGCTGCTGGTGTTTGCCTACAGAGAGGACAGAGATGTAATTGTGTTATTGGGAAATAGCGGTAGCCAGGACATACTGGTAATATCTTTTTTGGGTTGAGAAGGTGAAATCACATGACGTACGAGCTCCTCTCCTCTCAGCCAGGCTGCTTGGAGGCTCGGCTGGTTTCCTTTTGTAGGTCTTAGTTACTTTGTCCACATCCGGTTGCTTCCTTGTCATCTCCTCCATAAATGTCTAAAATCACAGCAGTGAGAAAATGAGCTCTGAATGCAAGAACAACTGAGCCCACTTCTTTGTTCAGTTACTGAAGCTCACCTGGTGCTCCGTGATGAGTGATTTGAGCTGTGGGATGTCCTGAGGAAGCGGCTCAGTGTCTCTCTGGACAAGAGTGGTCTCGGCCCATTGTAGCCATGACAACAGCTCCTCCAGCAGGTTGGCGTTGTTGAGCACCTCGGTCAGAGCTGTCTCCAGACGCTGCTCATGCTGCTTGGCCCAGGTCAGCACCTGCAACAGCAAAGGTGTCAGTTTGAAGTCGTTATTGAAATAAAAGGTTAACATGAGGTTTATTTCACATCTCTGGAACATCCTCTTCAATTCAAACTGCAAAATAGAACATCTCTAATCTGAAAAATAGCGTAACTAAGAAATTTTTTTGAATTATTCGAGGAAACATGGTGTATTTTTTTGTGTAGCAGCGACCCTCACCTCCTCAAAGCGTGCCCTGATGATGGTGATCCAGTGTTTGATGGTGGTGATGGAGTCGGGATGACACACGGTCAGGATGCCCTCTCCCATGCCAGCAGCCTTGTTCACATCTGCCCTCTTCTCCTCTACCGTGCCCATGAAGTCTCGATGCGTGTGGAGCAGCACCTGTAGAGTCTCTGCCTCCTCAGGGAGGACGCCACGGAAACGGAGAGACTGCTCTGCTTCAGAGAGCCACTCCAGCAGCACCTGCACTGCTGTGCGAAACTCCTCCGCCTGCCAGAAGAAACAATGTAAGTAATGACTGTTGGATGACTGCGGTTTGAAAGGCTGCGCAGTTCACATCCTGACCTGTTTGAGCGCCTGCTGGAGGCGGGTCTGTTTGGTGACTGACAGGGCGCACACTGTGTCCCAGCGATTGCTGAGCTCCTGAAGCTGAACTTTGACCCACGCTGTGTCATCGCGGCCGGTCTCCATCAGGTCCCGAGCCGAGCGCTTCAGAGCCTGAACGCTGCCGGTTCTCTTACCCAGTTCTTTTTGAAAGACCTGCAACAGTTGATAAAACCAGTGTAACTAAGGACTATGAGAGAAAGAAGCAGCCATCATTCTGGTACCAATACAGTTCTGTTTATCACAGTGTACACACCTTATGTGCGTCCATGAGGTTTGACACCAGGTCCAGGTCTCCATGGACAGGCTGGTCTTCAGCCAGCTGAGGCTCTACTCGGTACAGCCAGTCCACCAAAGCCTGCAGGGCTTCTGCAAACTGACCTGAGAACAGCAGAGCCTCCTCCAGCTTGTGTTGTCTGCATTGAGGACAGAAAACAGCAGCTGTCAACAGTCCCGACAGTTCAGATGAGAACTGAACAGGCCTCCACCTTTACTCTGTCGTACCTCTCTACGCTCTTGCCGCAGACTGTGTCCCACTTGTCACGAACTTCTCCCACCAGGTGATCCAGTTTCTGCTGGTCTGCGGGCAGCTGAGCTTTGTCCCTCATGGCCTTTCCAGACCTCACTGTGGTGTCGTACACAGGCTGCTTTGATCCCAATGCTTTCTGAAACTCCTGTAGATGAACACAAAATGCAGGAGAGGAAAGACATGAGGCACTGAAATATACTGCTGCATTTATCAATGATGCATTTCTCTCTGTGGTACCTTGTGTTTGGCCAGTTGTACTTTGATCTTGTCTGGCTCGTTGGAGATCTCCAGCTCTGAGTCCAGTCTTTTCTCAGCTTCCTCCAGCCAGTCTGTCAGCTTCCTCCAGGCCTCATGGAACTGGGGAAACAATTTATACGAGACCCTGATGTGGATTCTGCTCTTTACTGAAGCACCAAGTATTGGGAGTATTCATTCAAGATCATTAGAACGTTTAAAATGTCTTTTTAAGTGTCATGATCAAAGATTGAATGTTGTTTTCTCAAAAAAATGAATTTCAAACCGATATCCATTAGTGAGACAATCAGTTAGGTACCTGTTTGGCTCGCTTGCGGGCCTCGTCAAGATGTCGGCCGCGGTCGAGCGACCTTTGCACCAGCTTGTCCCAGCGGGCCTGGACGCTGAGCAGCAGATTCTTGATGAGAACCACATCCTGTTTCAGGCTGGCAAAACGAAGCTGAGAGCCAGCCTTCTCCAGAGCCAGGACCTGCTCTCTGTGGGTGTTCACCTCGTTCACAAACACCTAGACGGACATGAAGTGTTCTCATTCAATGCTATCATCCAGTTTCTGGAGTGTTAAGCACACTTAGACATTCAAAGATGAAACAACGGCCTTTCCAGCGTAATGAACTCACCTTGTGCTCGTCTATCTGGAAGAGAACGGTGTCCAGTATGAGGCTGGGGGGCTGCGCCATGTTCAGGGTTTGCTCAGCCTGAGTCAGCCAGTTGATGGTGTCCTGCAGAGACGTCTGAAAGCCTGTTGCCAAGGAAACAGCCTCCTCCAGCTTTGCCTGGATGATTTTTGAAGGAGAAGGAGAAGGATAATAACTAATCTGGGAAAAAAAATAAAACAAGCACAACAGAAGACAGACTTGTTTCTCATCAGCATTACCCGGCGGTCGTCCATCTTGGTGTTGAGGCTGGCCCACTTATTCTGCAGCATGGCCAGGTTCTGCTGGGTCTGGGTGGTACCAGGTCCCGCTTCTTCTCCTCCACGGGCCAGCAGCATGGACTCTCCTTGATCTAGCAGACGATGATACTGGTCTGCTCGCTGAGCCAGCTGAGTCTGTAGCTCCTGCAGAGAAGACACAAAGATGAGCTTCAAACAACTGAAGCCATTAAAGTTTTATAGTCACCATATGCCAAGTGTGTCTTTGTAAACTGAAGAGTGGATGTAAGATAATCCTTGCACATCAACTCAAAGCTTAAAATATACTTACAGCATCACAATAAATAAGTGAAATTAAAGTTTATAAACCCATTTTAGCAATGAATTGGCTGGAGGCCTCTTGGTGTATTGTGTGTTTTTGATTTGTGTTGAAAAAGCAATCCAGAAGTGCTTTGGATATTAACACACAACCCTGCTGCTGAAACTCTTGATGTTTTTGTGTCTTTTATTTGCATCATCTTAAAATTTTCGACTGAGCTTTTTTTAAAGTGAATTACTGATTTGTTAGTTTGGATGCTGTGCTACTGAAAGGACTTCCGCAGTAATTCTGACACTTAACATTCATCATGATGCGTTACCACGGCAACGGAAAAGTCTTTCCATGTGGAAGCAGCTGATTGAGTTTTTCGAAAGTACAAATAATACCCTAAATGGGTATTATGCAGATGGGCAGAAGGCGAAACAGCAGGCAAAATGGAGAAAAAAGAAGACTAAGTTTAAACTAATTCTTCTCTTAATATATATTTATACAACAAAAAAAACAAAACAAAACAAAAAGCTGTATTATGTATTACATCCCAGTGTTGTTGCTGGAGTTTTCAGCCACACCACAGTCTATCAACTGTTTAAGTTGTTATTCTCGAGTATTATTCTGCAAATAAAGTACTATTCATTTCACCTGAAACCAATTATGGTAATGAGTACTTTGTATGTGTGTTTTTTGAGAGGTCACATACACATACACACTATGTGCAGGTGGAACGTGACCCTCTCTTACCATGTGTTGCTGTAGCTGCTCTCGGGCTGTTTCAGGGAGACCGCCTGTTGGTTTGGCAGCAGACAGCTGGCTCTCCGTCCTCCTCAGCCACTGCAGGAACTCCTCCAACTCACCATGGAAACCTTCAGCCTACAAACAGACAGGTGAGAAGAGGGGAGGAGTGACTATAAATTAATTAAAACAGTAGCAGATGAAGGCCATGTGATCACAGCTGCCATTTATTGTTTTTTTTTCTCTTTTTTATGAGCTGCTAACGTGTTCACACACCTGCTGCAGGGCTGCTTCCAGGAGTTTCTGCCGCTCCTGGGTCTTAAGCAGCAGACTCTCCCAGCTCTGGTTCAGCTGATCCAGCTGATCCCTCAGGTGGCTGGCCTCGTCACCTGGAGAGGACTCCAGTAGCTCAGCGGCAGCATTGTTCACAGTCCCCACTGTGGCGTGGTGGGACAGCACATCATTTCGTAAAACCTGCATGAGCAGAAGTGATAAAAAATTTAAAGACTCTGTGAGTAGCATGCAAAGACAGTTCAACAAGTGCTAAAAAGTTTTTTTTTTTTTTTCTAGATTGTTTTTATCTGTGATAATTCATGAGAAAAACACTACTGCAGTCTGTGGGCTAATGATGCAACGACTTAAGCAGACTCCTAAATCTTTTAAAAATAAATGTGCTCTTCAGATGCAGGAACAATGAGTCACAGCTTTGTAATGAACGCAGACTTACGTGGTGTTTTGCCAGCTCGATTTCAATGGCCTTGGGGTCCGAGCTGACTGGTCGCTGGGTGTCCAGGGTGGTGTGAGTGTGGCTCAGCCAGGCCTGCAGCTCAGACAGGGCGTGCTGGAACTGACCCAGGGCCAGCAGGGCAGCCTCCAACTTGTGCTGCAGAAAGAAAGAAAGGAAAGTTCAAGCTTATGAATATGACCTCTAAATACTTCAACGTAGGTGTCGAAAACATGAAGTTCTGACAGCTGCCACGAGAGATCAACATTGTCAGCTTCTGAGAGAGAAGCAGTGGGACCTCGAGGCTTCACTGTGAGTCTTCATGGACACTTCTGTCACTTCAAATGTAACACACGGGTTCATTACCTGTCTTTGGGTGATTTTGTCCCCGAGGTTGTCCCAGAGGTGTCGGAGCTCGGTGAGCGGCTCCTGGATCATGTCTCTGTCTGTCTGGTCTGACACTTTTTTCAACAGCAGCTCCCCCTGGTGGCACAACTTCTCCATGTCAATCTGCTGCTGGTACACCTCCACCTTATATTGCTGCTCAGGGTTAGGAGAGATCAGGGAAAACAGAAGACAGCGTTTTAGTTCTTGATATGAATCTGGTCTTAAATATATCTGTAAAAAAAAAAAAAATCAAGAAGGAAGATTTCTGTGGGAAGCTTTTATCTAAAATGCCTTGATAACTGATAACCAGCTGTAATGCCAACCTTGAGCTCCTCAATCTGATGTTTGACAGTTCCCAGGTCAGTTCCCACAGTCGACATATCGCACAGTTTGATCACTGCGTTGTCCAGGTAGTCAAACATGGACTGAAAATGACACAGAGATTCCATAAACATCAAAGCAAACAACAAAACAGCTTCATAGATGCAGTTATTAAGCAGCCCAACATTCTGGCTCTGGCTTTGTAACTGATCAAGTAGAACAGTGGGATTACATTTCTAATTTTTTAAAACATGCAAAACACTCTCCAGGCTCCATTGAGTGCTTGCACTTTGACAAGCTGTTGCATGAGGCCCCAACAGGAGAGCTCTTAACTGAAACAACGGAAATGAATTTTAAAACGTAAAAGATTCTGGTTGTTCCCAGTCAGCTGCATCCAATATTCAGAGCAAGCACAAAGAAAATGTAAAGTTGTAAAAGGCAGACGGAAAACTGTGGTAAGATGATGCTGGAACTGCCTTAAGAAAACTCTTTTCCACAGCCAAGATGATCGTCATCAACTCTTTATTAAATGTACAGGTAAGGGCTTTAAATTCATCCAGTTATTAAAATAATTAACTGAAATCACTAAATCATGAAGTAGGTTTGGTCATTTTTAAGCAACAAAAACAAAAGAAAAAGAAACCTTTGAGGATTGTCATGACCTGGATGAAAGAGAATCTACACCAGCAGTTTGGTTATTGTGAGGTGATTTTAAAACTTTTCTTTTAGGAACTTTTAGGAAATTCAAGGGGGTGGGTGGGGTTGATTTATCAAAGCTGATCTGTCAACTGCTATATGTGAAATTAATGAAGAATATTGCTTTTCATTTGTCAAAGAATTCAAGGATTCATCAAAGCCAAGAATGTAAAAAAAAAGTGTCATGTCTGTGATATACAAACCTGTAGTGCGTCCTGATACTGAACAGAGGCAGTCATGGCCTCCTCCAGCCTCTCCATCCTCTCCCTCCATGTTCGGTTGAGACCCTCCCAGGCAGCATTCATCTGAGAGAGATGCAGTGAAGAGGGACGGTGTTTTCCTCAACATCTCTGAGAACTTTTAGGGATTGTTTTCCCAACAATGCGGTCTTGAGTTCTCACCTCATCTATGGTCTTCTTGACTTCAGGTTTCTCGGTTTCTCCACAGGCAAAGATGAGGTCAGCTCCAAGGGTCCTGACAAACTCCAGCTCCTCCCTGAGGCCGTCCGTCTCTGCCTTGATAGCCTTTAAAAGAGATGCACATCAGACTGAGAACATTTATCAATAAAAGACGCAATAAACGACTGCATCACTTGACTGCTACATACCTCAGCAGCCTCAATCTGTTGTTTGATGAGTGAGGGGTCCACCCCGGGGTCCTCCAGCTCTTTCACAATATCTTGGGAGTCTCGGAGCGTGCTCAGTAGTGCCGCCACGTCGGCCCAGAACTTCCCGGCCAAGTCCAAGACGTCGTTCAGCTTGCTCTCCCGCTCCTCGGCTCGCTGCCGGATCTCATCCCACAGAGAGCGGAGGCGCAGGAGGCGGGAACGAACAGCTGCAAGAGGGAGGAGAAACGGCTCTCACTGGGAAATATTCATTCAACTGGTGTAGTAACATTGCATTTTTCGTTATTTTGAGATTTTCCATCTCTGATCAGTAAGGCCTTTCATTTTCACAAGGGCTGGGGGGTAATTGAAGCGCAAAGTTCTTCAGAGGGCAATATAACAAAGACGTGTGTGTTCACTTTATGCCAATGGAGGAGATAAGTAGAACCTCTCTGTTCTTTTTCAAGATTCGACTTGGTCTGCACATAGTCACAATGGGATTCATGCTGGCCAGTTGATGTGTCACTTTGTGAACTTGAACAAGAGCCCAAACTAAGATTTGAACAGTTTTCAGCTATTTTACAGAGCCTCGATGTGTTTGCCTGTCTGTTCTAATCCACTCCCATTTCTGATGCCCTTCTGCCTCATGAGACACAGCAATGCTTTGTCCCAGTTACAGTCGGCATTTTCCATTTTCAGTAAAAATATTTCACAGCCACAAATTTGGTAGCGCTTTTTCCATCAGTCAGTCTTGCAGCATGAATAGAAAAAGTTCCATATTTACACTCTTTCAACACAAAAACCTTGTGGGCCAGTCGCCACACGGATACATGCTGGACACTTACCCTGAGCAGCAGGATCGTCATGAGCTGCTCTGCCGATGAGCTCCTCTCCGCGGGCGCAGAGGGCAGAGAAGCTGGGCAGCAGCTTGTCCAGCTCCAGCCCCTGAGTGCGGTGGTCTGCCAGCTGCTCCCGGATCTTCTCCACCTCTGCGGCCACTGGAGGAGGCTGCCGTAGCCGCTGAACCGCCCCCTCCAGAGTCTCCAGCAGCGGATCCATCTTGTCATGAAACTGCGGACGGAAGGAAAAGCGTAGGAGGACTTTGAGATGAAGTTGATAACTGGATGACAGCTTGAAAGTGGGAAAATACTGAGATACTAAGTGGGCGGTTAGCCATCTGTGTCCGACTTAAAACAGAAGTAGAGGAGTATAAACTTTTAAACATCTCAGCACTGCACTTTCAGGACCTAGGTAGTAATGTAACCGGAGCTGGACTTCATCTTCAACACAAGTGGGAGCTATTTACAAAAGGTAAATGTACCAATACAAACAAACAAACACAAATCTCATCTACCACCAATATTTTTTAACCAAAAGGACAACTAGGAATGGTTTGAAGAACCCAAATCAAGTTTGACTGGACTTAATTCCAATATAAATGAAAGGTTTTGCTCAGTTTTGGCCACTCAACAGTTAAGAAAGTGATTTTCCATAACGATGCTTTATTATTTATTTATTTATTACTTCATTACTTCATGTCTGACACTGTGATTTTGTTTTTTCTTTGTGGTGCACAATTAAAGATTTACTTTATTACTGATCATTTATGCTTCGAGGACCAAATCATGTGCAGCAACCTCTAACTGAGAGCCAGTTTCATGTTGTCAGTCAGTGGTCTTACCTCTACCAGCTGGGTGATTGCAGTGAGCAGTGACCATGGAGAAAATGATGAGGGGTGACACACACAGCACATCCACAATGAACAAGGGATGGGAGGTCATGTGGGAGGCGGGTTTAAGGTTAAGTAAGAGGATAACGGTGGGTGTTGGTGGGGGGAGACAAGGATGGAGGATGGACCGAGGGGTGAGAAGAGTGAGGTGGACAAAGTGCAGGCGGAGGAAGAGAAGGAGTGAGACATGGAGTGGTATGAAAGGGGTGGAGAAACAATACAGTGAGTAAAATCAGTCATGCATAGAGTTCAGCAATATCGACAGCAGCAACACCGGCGGTCCAGTGATGTCTCATGAGATGAACAAAGAGAAAGACATGTTTGTCATAAAGGCTACAATATTATGTATCATAGAAAACTGCAATTTGCTCGAGTAACAAACAAAACAAAAACAACACACAGCGTGATGTAAAGATTTCACTACAAAGAGTACCAAAATCTTTAACGGATCTGGTGACATTTATAAACATGTGACACGATAAATCCTCATTAGTATCAAGCAGGTGACACAAAAACAAAACAGAAAACACAAACGGGAACTCTGTTCTTCAATATATGCATGGGTCCCACACATTAGTATAATTAAGCAAATGATGTCATATCTTCACTAAATGATAAGTAAAACCACGATGTTTAGGCCCCGGCCAGCAGGTGAAGTGCAGAATTTCCTAATTCCAGCTTTAATGCAGGTTATCTGTTGTCTGTGACGTACCTGTGAAGACTGGGACACGGCCTCATCCAGGACTGTGGCTCGGCCTTTCACCTCCTCCTTGATGGCCAGGTAGCGCCTCTCAGCTTCTGTGAAGCGCTGCGTCACCGACGCCCCCTCCTGGAGGCTGAGCTCAGCCAGCTGTGGCCCAATCTTCAGCAGCTTGTCGATGTGGGGCTTGTGCTCTGCGATGGACTCCCTGAGCAGCTGGAGGAGAAAATAACACAGAATAGAATAGAAAGGTTTATTGTCATTGCACAAACAGACAAGCTCTAAGTACAACACGATTGCAGGGGCTTCGACAAAGGTGCTGGTCCTAATACAAATAAAGTGCAGAGTGAAAAAATTGAATATAAGTAAATGCTTTAGAATCAGGTTAGAATAATCAATGTTTCACCCTCATCTGGTCCTGCTGCAGGCGGAGAGCGTCTGTGTCGATGGCTGGTGGTGGAAGCTGGCTGATGAGTGTTTCAGTTTCACCCAACCACGGCTCCAGTTCCTCATAGGTCTCCCAGAACCGAGCCACCAGAACCTGGGCCTGCTCCAGGGCTGAGAAACGCTCACTGTGGCTCTGATTCACTGCATCATAGCGAGCACTGAGGGAATCTGTCTTCACCTGAGAAAGGGAATGAAGGCGTTCAGACACTGCAGATTCTTTCTGGAGGAATCTTGCTCATCATTCTTTACTCGTCTTAATAAACATCGACTTGCCATCAGAGCGTCCTTCTGAGCTTCGCTGCAAGCCTCCAAGATGTCCTCTCTGGTGCCGAGGAGCTGATCTACAGTGTCTTTGTGCCGAATGATGTCGATGTTGAAGGCCCTCTGTACCTGCAGCTGGGCCACGGTCACATCAGGCTCCAGGCTCAGGGGCCCCAGGGATGCCAGCTTACGTTCTGTCTCTGCTACCCAGGCCAACTCTGCATCGACTGCTTCCTCATACTGGGAGGAAAAGTTCATGTTCAACAAACTGAATTCCTGATGTGATGAAACTTTGAACCGCTGAACCCAGTATACTGCTTGCAGTACCTGCTGTGACCTCTGGATGGCAGCTTGCACCAGCTGCACTCGCTGAGTGATGGTCTCATCAGCCTGTCGGTAGCGTTGGTTGGCGTCGGCGACGAGGCGGTCGAGGCCATCGCGGGCTCTCCATGGTACCAGGTCCAGCAGGGCGCTGCCCACCTCGTTCACCGTGTCCAGTACCAGACGCTTCTCCGCTGATACTTTCTTCAGCTCCTGAAAAAACACCCAAAAGGTTTAGTCTCACAAAACAAAGACAGAACTAAAATACAGCCTCATAAACCAGTGGGGAGCTGAAATCAACTGGTCTGAACGGCATCAAATCTTCCGCTGTTGTCTGCGTTGTCATATATTAAACACTGAAAATGTCGCGGTAGAAGGACACGACAGCAATGAAACGGCTTTTACAAACTGGTACTGAGCTCCAACAGTAACTGGTGTTTCTATGGTAACACTGCAGGTGGGCTGATATTGGAAAAGCTGAAAATGTCATCAAATAAGCTTTTTAAACATCTGAAAATGAGAATAAACAGAGTTTAATGCTGTTCCGGGACTTTTCAAGGGTAAGAGATTTGTTATCCAGAACACCGAGCCAGTTTATTATTGTCTGGAAATTAAACAATTATTGTTTTCATGGATTTACTTTTTTAAAATTCTGAACTGTTCAGAGCACAGACACAAACCCGCAGGAGAGGAAAATGTTGAAATCTGGAGTGAATTCCTAAACAAGCGCACACACGATCTTCAGAAGAGTCACGAGAAAACAGAGCTGCATGAAGTGTTGAAACCGACAACTAAGATTCAAACGTTAACCGGAAGATTTGCTCCTTCGTTTCTCCTTCACTCGGTGGAACAAACATTCAACGGACCTGAATTATTTATAGCAGTTACATGGATTCAGATGTGAACATTAAAACAATATATGGAGGATGATTTATGGGGTGAACGCTGACATTACCAATCAACTTCATTGCAAACATGAAAAATTAATTCCATGGCTTTCATTAAACTTTCAATAATATCATCTATTTTACTTAAGAACCAGAACATTCTGAAAATGAAAGATGTTATAAATTTAACAGGATTTTTGTTACCATGGGAAACCTGTAAAATGTGTCTTTATAAATAATTTTGTAAAGCAGGTTAGGAAAATGAATAATGCAAATCAAGTGCCTGCAGGAAACTGCAGCATGATTATTATTGTTTTTGCATTGAAAAAGTTTAAAATGTATAAAAGATACGTTGCAGATGGTGAGCAGCCACCTGTACATATTTGCTGTTAAAATCCTAATATGGACCAGATGTAGATTCAAACATGAGGACACCCACGACCACCACATCGACTCCGCCTACCTTCTGTCTCTCCTGGTAGGCAGGCGTGGCGTCCGGCTCCACGCTGTTAAGTTCTGCCTCCACGCTGTCCAGCCACTGGTTAAGGTCATCGTGGGCGCTGGCGAATCGCGTGGCCAGCTGCAGGGCCTGCTCCAGCGTGCGCAGGGCCTTGCTGCTGCCGGCCGTCATCTCAGCGTAGCGAGACTTGATCCCATCCAGCTTCTCCTGGATCAGGAGGACTTCCTCACCTGCAGGGGGACACATAAGTTTGGTTTTCAGATTCATTATTCAATTCTTACATTTCAGACATAAACATGTTTTATTACCCTAACATCCAAACGTGCAAAGAACCAAGAAATAAATAAATGCTGGCCCAACACATGAAGAGGAATAAAAGGGAACTGTCTGATCCTGACACTTTACATGAAAACATGAATTTTGTCGCCAGAATGTCCTCAGCTATCACACTTGGACCACTGTCTCTGAGGCAAACTAAAGTATTTTGTCAGTGGAACGTAGATAAATCATCTCAGCTGACGCGTCAACGCTTGGGTGCATTCTGCTGAGTCGACTGTTTTCTCTTCCAGCGTGGTTTTCGCACCACGACACGCTGAACTCCATCTTAAGTATGACATAACTGCTGTTGTAAGATCGTGCAAGAGAAACAAATTACAGGCAACTCGTGACACTCACATGCAAATATCATTGGATTAAAATTACTGAGCTATTAATGTTCACGTCACTTCAGTGAAGCAGCTGGAGCTCATTTCAATTTCTTGAAAATGTACCAACTGACATTTGAAATTTATTGAAAAAAAGCTGCAACGAAAACTGGTGAAGATGTGAACAAACGTTTCAGGCCTGCAACAGTAAGAGGCGCTCTGATGTCGAGGATAGAAAGAGATGAAGAGTTTCAGTGTATTTGGTACATTCTCCCTGAAAACAGGTCTTGAGGTGTGTGACATTATCTGCTCGTCATCGTGGCATTTTGTTTGTTTTAAAATACTTCAAACATTCTCTGTTGAGGTCAGATCAGGACTGCAGGCAGGACAGTCCAGTACCCGCCTGTTCCTCAGCCAAGCCTTTGCAATGTGTGCAGAATGACACCTCAGTGAGCTTTTCTACACTAATGCTGCCATCACAGAAGCAGAATGAGTGCTGTCGAGGGCACAGATACAACCCCATACCATCACAGAGTCTGGCTTTTGGACTTAACGCTGATGACAGTCTGAACGGTCCTCTTCTGCCTTGAGAATTCCTCCCAAAATAGATCAGGAATACTGATTTGTCTGACAACAAAACACATTTCTATCGTGTGATGGTCCATCACAGATGCCTCAGAGCTCAGAAACACTGACATCTCCTCTGGGCAAAGCTAACCTTTGGTGAATTTAACTCCATGTTTTTGCAGTACTGTCTGAAGCATCAGTTAAGGCTTTGTGCCCTTACTCTTTACACACTCAACTTTTTCCAGAATCCTTGTTATCATTTCATTATATTAGGCACTGAGGAAAGGGAAATATGCAAATCCCTTCAACAACTTTTCTTTTGGAATGTGACCTGAGACACAAACACTGATGCATATTAAACTAATCCCCTCCCCATAATTCATATGATGTCAGTTTCTTTTTTCTTTTGATTTGGGGGTTATAAGTACAAGAAGATTACATCAGGGCTGCCGCCTTCAGCTCATCTTTGCCTCTTCTGAATTCATCGTCAGCTTCTCTGCATGTATGTCACACTTGCGGAAACTGTGCACTGCCTCTAAAACTGTACGGTGCATCACTTGAGAGTGAATCCGGTGTTTGAATCTGTCCTTTTTCATTCTGAGCAGCTAGAAAAGCTCCATCAGTGATTTTGACTTGTTTCACCCACTGACTGTCACATGCGTGGGTGGGAGGGAAGAGAAGAGTGGAGAGAACAGTGTGGTGACAAAATGTTTTACTGGAGGACAAACTGCAAATTTCACTCAATTAGACTGGTTTAGCGAGTAGGAGAGGAAATACAAGCTACAAAGAAGTCAGTGTTAAGCAATCAGATGTGCCAATATCGTGATAATAATAGGAACAGCACTGCTGCATGATTTTCACTCAGCGAGATCTCGCCTTCTGCGTCTGCAGTTGATTACAATACAATAAAGATGAAACCTTCAGAGACTAATTGGAAGGAGAAAAAAAAACACCGCAACAACATTAAAGCATTTAACAGGAAGATGATCACCTGTGGTCTGCTTGAGTAAAGCTTGTCCATTCTTGATGGCCTGGTCCACAGTTTTTTTCCGGCTCAAGATTTCTTCATTTAGAGACTGAAGGAAGGAAAAACAAAATTTTTAAAATGCCTTTTCTTTGTGTAGCAAAGGTGAGATTTTTCCTTTAGAACTTTTTCTTCAAATGAAATAATAAACAGGATGCAAAATAACACTCAATGTTACAGTTAGAGTTTGCCAGACTTTTCAAAGCTCTAATTATTATGTTATTTTAAAGTCAACGTATATGTAACCTGTGATGCTTCAACATCCTCTCCTTGGTCTACCTGGAATTTTCCTTTGACAAATTTAGACACAGCTGACTAACAACAGCCATCAGACATCTTTTACCACACTCGTGGCTGAATTACCTCCTTGAAAGAGTTTTATAATCATTTCTTTTGTTTCAGCTGACAGCTCTCTTGTTGGAGATTCGTCTACTGTCAATCAGCTGCATGCAACATCTCATTAGCTAATTTGTGCTTGTGGAGGTATTTGTTTTAGAACTTTAAATATTTTTCTTAGTTATGTTTTACAAAGTTCAGCTGTTACAAGAAATAGTTTTATTATAACTGTGACTGCTTTTTTTTCCCTTGCAAGTTTAAATGGCTGAATGAACATCTGATCCCACATTCTTTATCAGGAGCTGAACATCATTATTAGTATTTCTCTCTTCAGTTGTCCTGCGGTTAAACGCGTCACTCGAGGCTCCGTGAGCTCCTGAGGTCGTACCAGAGTGTGTTTGTGCTGCTCAGCCAGCAGCTGGGGCTGGTAGCTTTGGACGGACACCTGACCCAGTCTCTGAGACACCTCCGCCAACCAGTTCAGCACCTCCACCTCATCCTCCCCAAACAGCTGGGCGTTGGCCAGCGCTTGCTCCAGCAGGCCCGCCCGCCGCGAGCACCACTCAGCAAGTTCTGAGTGACCTGACCTCACCGCACCCACGCGCTCACGTAGCCAATCCTGATCGGCCGCACAGCTGAGCGGGGTCAGCGATTGGCTGAGGGACTCGAGGTGGTCAACCTCCGCTTCTCGGGAGGACACGTCCTCTTGGAGCGCCTGGGAAGTGTGTGTCCGTGTGTGTGTGTGTGTTTGTGTTTGTGTGTGTGTTTGAGATGAAGAGAAATGAGAGAAGATGAAACAAAAGAAGAAAAAGGACAAACTCAAAATGAAAACATGCAAATGATAAATCATAGATTAAAGGCAAATTAAAATCATGAAATGACTGAATAAACTGAAACAATTTGAAAATAAAACTCAACACAACTGAAATAAAAAAGTAAAAATGAATATGTGAGCGGTCTTGTGTGTCTGGGCGGTGAAAAGACCGACGGCAGGTTCGGGTCAAACAGTACCTTGTGCTTGACGATCTGCTGGGAGATCTTGGCCGTCTGGGTTCCCATGGGCTCAGCGGAGCTCAGGCGTCTCTCAGTGGTGCTCAGCCATTCTCCCAGCGGCTCCAAGGCTTCGTGGAACTGAAGAGCCAAAACCTGCAGCTCCTCCAGCTGCCTCTGCCTGAGAGAAGAAGGAGGGAGAGAAGATAGATGACGAGGAGGAGGAGCCCTATATTTGTATTTATTGCTTGCACTGTCCTTTCACCGTTTCTCGTGTGTGTGTGTGTGTGTGTATTCGTTTTGATTTTTGTGTGATACATCTGTCATCTTTTTGTAAACAGGTCTTATTAAATGTTCATGAAGGTTTCATCACATCTAACTCAGTTTGAAAGTATTTTATGAAAAGATAAAATGGATTATTGTGGAATGTGGTGGAAAACATGTCATCTTGTGTGTGTGAGTGCCAATAATAGTGTACATTCACAGTGTACACATTTAATAAAGTGCAAACAGATGACTGACATTCATGCATCACTGACACCAGCGTGTTGTCAGGCATGGTTACGTAGAAACACTTTACATGAACGCACATCTGCCTGTGCTTTACGTGTCGTGCATGTGTGAATCCATTTCTTTCCCCTGGCGAGCAGAAGAGCCTCTGAAATTACTTGTCAACCACAGAAACCAACAGTAATGATACACATATTTCTACACCCACCAAATGAAACGAGAGAACAGAAAGAACCAGCAGATAACACGGTGAACGGATGCTGCAGCGGCTACTTTCCTAAACCGCACATTTACTGTAAAGACCTGCAATTACTTTCTGTGAAATGATTTGTGCTGCTTTTAAACACGACAAAACTCATTAGATTTGAAAGCAGAAGTACTCCGCAGGCAGGTCAGAGGTTACATTCCAGGATCGGGGGGGGGGGGGGGGGGGGGGGTTTTCGCACCTTTTTCCCAAACCGTTCCCCATGGAGAACAGTTGGTTCAACCCCAGCGCTCCGACCTTGGGTCCCCCCCGTTTTTTGTTCCCCCTT
>JBAMYA010000003.1:7171439-7232978 GCA_037176975.1 Arrhamphus sclerolepis
TGCTCGTGACTCATATAAGGCCTTTGAATACGCTACAAAATTATAAAGGATAGACCAAAATAAAATGCAGTGAAGAACGGTTGGTTAAACATCAGAGCTCAGATCTGGGGTCCCCTCAGTTTTTGGTGCTACCTGTTGTTGCTGGGAGGGTTTACCTTCCACTGGCTTTGTCCAGCAGGTCAGACCATCTCTCTGACAGACTCTGGAGTTGCGTCTGGATCTTCTCTCGGTCCTGAGAGTCAGCTGTGGCAGCGATCCTCTCCCCCTCCGCCCGGATCATCTCCACAGTTGGCCTGCGGTCGTCTAACAACCTCTGCAGCAGCTAGAAGACAGGAAATTTGATCTAATTTAAATTACAGAAAGAAAAATGCACAGTAATATCCGAGTGAAAGACTGACTCCTCTATACATAACAGAAACGTGAAACCGTATCTGCAGCATTTAGTGGTTCTCCTGACGCTCATGCTGCAACTCTGCTTTGTGTTTCATGAAACTAGATAGGCAATTTTAGTATCTTCGTTGATACATGTGAGGTAATTACACTTCCTCTGGCACTGTTAACTAGGATGAGTAATACTAATAAAGTTGGTAAATTAACTGATGTATCATAGAATGAATGTACATGCAAACATGGTTGGTGCTACTTTAACAGAGTAGATACAGATCAAACTTTAATTCACTTTGTTGCCTTTCCAATGAGCATGTGTGAACGTTACTTCCTTCCCACCTTCAGCTGGTCCCTGCAGCTCATCTAACACACTTCTCTACTGTTTACTCTCACTTTTTTTCAAGCATAATGCTTCGCTCTCCGTCACGGATGTAAACACTTGTGATTGATCGCTGACTGAGCCTGCGGTGCTCGCATGTTCACAAACACAGGAAGTGTATGTTAGATAAACAAGGAAAAAGTGTGTGTGACTCTGAAAACAATAGAAATTGACCATGCATGCATGCGTGTGTGTGTGTTTATGTCAGCCTGACTGGCAGACGGTCAGCCTGAGCACGCTGGATGCCAGGCAGATGGATCACTGAGTGCATAAATGCATGTGAGGGAGTTTGTTGTTCACATATCAGAATGAGGTTGTTTGTCGTTGAGGGACACCGAGTACATCACAGTGTCAATAATATTTCAATCAATAATATAATGTTTCCTACTTACACTTCCAAGTCGAGTCACTTCGCAGCTTTATTTTGTGCTGATTTCATATGTGTAAAAACACTGCATGCTGGGAAACCTTCCACTTACCTTCTGCTCTTGGATCTGGGCCTTAACTACGCGATATTCTGCAGATGGAGGCTTCTGATTGGCCACCAGCTCCTCTGTGTCACTAAGCCAGCTAAGCAGTGGCTCCAGAGCATCCTGGAACTTCCCACAATGCAACAGTGCCTCCTGTAGCTGGGCGATCCGCTCTGCCACCTGAGGATGGAAGACATGGTTGTGAGGAGTTAATGTAGCGTAAAGTTGGACCTTATGAGTGATATATGTATCGTACATGTATTAGATCAACATTATTATTTTTTTCAGTCACTCCAGAATTCAGTCATTCATTTGGCTTTTTTTTCTTATCTTTCCTAAAAACAAAAAAAACAAACAAAAAAAAAAACCCCAGCAGGCACTGTTTCAATCAAATACCATAAACAACTAAGTTTCAAAATATTCACCATTTTATAAATCAAAAATAGAATTGGAAGCTTTTAAATTCACATTTTAAACGGTAAAAGCATATTTTACAATTTCAGTAGAGGAAAACTTAAAAGCACTTTTTCTTCTAATCGTTATTTGAATTTTGGTTCCCAGCGATCACAAAAATAAGGAGAAGAAAATGCAGACACATACTACGTGTTGTACCCTGAATGACATATACAGTTCAGGACATGAGTGAGTGATGTCACACTGGTGTTTCCAGCGATAAACCTTTCTGGGATTATTTGAGCGGATGCAGCTCTACCTGCATCCGCTCTGTTGTCCTGAATCTGCTGTCAGACCTAAAACTGTTGCTCAATTGTTCTCATTTAGAAGGTTTTCTAAACAAGACAGACTTTTCAACTTCAGCCCAAATCTGGCAGAGCTACGTGTCAGTGGCTGAAGAATGACCTGACTGCACCACAGATGATTCAGGGTGTTTGCATTCCATTAAAATCAATCACAATAAAAGGATGGAGCTAAATGATGAATCAGTACCAGAATGGAGAATTCCTGTTCCTGTAAGAACATCCCTGTTTCACACTAACTGATGCTAAAATCCTCTTTGTAGATGTTTACAATCGAACACATGCCACTGTTTATTCTTAGAGCAGAAGGAGACTTACATCTGCAGGTGACACCTCATGAGTCAAACGTTTATGCTCCTCGTGATAGTTTCAAATGAGAGTGCAGGTTTGGTTCACATTCTCACCCGCTTGTTGAGAGAGTTCCATCTCAGGTTGGTGGTCTCCAGGTCGTGCTCCAGCCCCTGAGTGTCTGTGTGCTTGGCGGCACTCTGGATGAGACCCTGACCCACAGCGTTTACATGCTGCAGTTTTGGTTGAATACTGTCCACCTGCTCTCGCTCCACAGCCTGGAAGAAGAAAAAACAAACAAATGTTTGTGAGCATCTCTGTCATAGCAGGGGCTTTGGCACTTTGCAGGTATGCAACATTCAGAAATGTTTTACTACAATGCCAAGGATGAAAGACATCAGCCATGATCTTGGTGCAAGCTAAGGATGGTTATGAGGCCAGATAACGTGGAGTCTCTCACACAGCTTTGTCAGGAGTGGATGTCCCGGTAAGTTCACTCAAGGTCAGACTATAAAATTCTTAGAAAAACTGAAAAAACAAGAGCTGCATCTCAGACTCTACAGGCGACCAAAGTGCAGATGTTTAACCATTATGCAAAGCATCATGTTTGCTAAAGACCAAACACAATATATCAGCACAAAAAACTTCACAGAAACTGTCAAGCCAGGAGGTGGAGGAGTGATGATTTGGGGTGGTTTTGCAGCTGCAGGACGTCGGCACCTTTTGAGTGAATAAGTCAACCGTGAATTCCTGAGTATTAGATCCAGACACAAGATAATAATGCAATACAATATTAGTGCTGGTAAAGATGGCTCAGCATTGCCTGGCCAGCCAGTCTACTTCTTTTCCTCTTCAATGCAAAGAATTTGTTGAGTATCTTGTCAAAAGTACTCGACTCAGGAAGCAGGATCAACAGACACAGAAGAACCTGCCTCTGATCTCATACAGTATTTGCAACTATACATACGACAATCAGAGAAATCTGACAGACAGAGCGACAACCAGACTAATATCAAGTAAAGGCGTCCAAAATGGTGTGGAGTGGGAACACTCATGACTGTAGTCAGTTCTGCAGGAAAACCTCATTGATCCAAGGTATCTTGGCCACCTTGGCCTTTTTTGAACCTTAGAAACAGTACTCCTGTAAAAGTCACTGCATAAAGCCCCCACCCACTGTGACTGGTTTGGTACTACCTGGTAGAAATGGCTGTGAATGAGAGGGGCATTAGACCCATTTTACCACAGAGACTTTTTGCAGATTGAATTGTTATGACAGGCCAGACTATGTTCAACAAGCTATTTAATTATATAGTGCACTTAGTTTTTCACTACTTCTACTTCTGGACTTAATTGTAGATTTTGTTGAGGAAATAAGGTCTTTCATGTGCTATTCACCCCATTTTAATCATGGCAAGGACCAGATGATTTTCCTTTTCTTTTTTTTCTTTCTACCATCCTTTTATGCAAAAACTTAGAAATTAAAGAAGTAGTTGCAGGGCTTTTATTTTCTTAACTAAATGCATCTACATGACAAAGGGATGTGCAGAGATGATAGAGGAGTGGGAGTCAGGAAGACAACTGGAAAAATGAGGGTGTGGGGGATGAGGGAGAAAAAAGAAGGGGGATTAGGGGGATTAGACGTTCAGACGAGTGGGGGGCTCGCTGGAAAAGGCTGAGTCGACACACGTACACTAACACTTCATGGATGAACACAACCTCCCCGTAATCAGACACAGAACAATACCAACAGACATTTATAAAACATACACATGGACAGCTTGGCCTTGTCTGGCCACGTAACTCAAGCATAGACACCAAAATGCAGAGCCAAGTTGTGACAACAATAGAGGCAGCTGTCTGACACTAAAGGCAACCAGACTGGCCTTCCCCGGATGAAAAACGCTGAGCAAGAGCCAACAAGTCTCCCTTCTGATAGTGAAACTGTACCACTACTGTAACCATGTTGGTTCCCAGCTTCGTCTGCCTCACGGGACTCGACCACAGAGGGCCCCGAGCCTTTAAAAGATTTGAACTAAACCATATTTTACTCAAAAATCCTTTTTACACAAGCAGAAATGCATAAAACATAAACTTAATAAGACAATGACACTGACTCTAGATAACTGTGGTTCTATTTTTTTTGCTTCATTTTCAGACATTGACTAAAAGATGAAATAAAGATGAAGTAAAAGATATCACAGTCCCAATTCTATCCATCTAATGACAGAGTACAGTACATGCACCTTTTTCCATCATTGCAATGCTACATTTTTGAAATAGGAGAACTCCCAGACATTAAAATTTCTGTTTTGCCATTGTTGCCTTTTCAATACATCTTACGGTTCGATGCAGCTGGCCTCAAAGCGAGGAAAAAAATAGTTCAGAACCAACAACTGCTGCCATGAAACATCAGAAATAAAAATGTTATTCTATTAAATTCCTATAAACCATCCTTTCATACCTAATAACTCACCAAATCCACAAAACAAGATCCAGTATTTCACGCTCTTCTACCAATTCCCTGACCAGCGGGAACGCTACATCATCACATAGAAAACTCTGACAAAATCCCAACAAGTGGGGGTCTGCTGCAGCAACGCTGGCAGAGTGGGGGGTCTGAAAACATTTGGGAAGTCCTGACATTCAGAAAATGCCGCAGAGGCGGGAATTAGGCCTGGTGGTAGTTTGTGATGCTGCAGCTGCCAAAACCCCACACAAAAAGACATAAATCAGCAGGACACACATATGCTAGATTGTGGTAAAGTCAAGACCTGCGGGAAAAGAGCTGGTTTGAGAGAAAATGTGGAAATTAATGTGTGGCCTAAAGAGGAATACCATCAGGGGCTGGAGGAAGATGGCAGGAAGCTTCCACAGCCACAAGCGACGAGTGATGTGAAATTTATCAACAAAATATACTTCAATTCATGACAGGTGGAAACTAAAAATGGACTTTACAGAGAGATTTTGAATCTTATTGACAATGAACAAGATAAATGGCATGGCTCTACAGTGTACACTGACCAAGATTTCTGCTTTCACAGTGTTACAGACAAAAAAAACCCCAAAAAACAAACATATAATCTGAATGAATGGACTTTGCTTGAGTTTCAAAGTTATAAATCAGTAGCGACACACTTTCACAGCATCTGTAGCTTTATACCAGTTCAGGGTCTGCACAGACATATGCTGTCTGCAAAACAGACAAGTGAAGCAGAGGACATTAACTCTACTTCTTTTGCATCTATTGACAGCAGTTTCCAAGACAATCTGTCGTTGACTTTTACAGTCATATAATCGGATGGCAGCGACAGATATAGATGCCTTCTTATACACTTTTTGTACACAGACAAGTTAAAAGTTACTTCAGTTTGTCTGTCAGGAGCCCTTCTACACCATCAATTCAGTTGAGTGGCATTTTCTTCTAACTCAAAACTGCTTAAATTCACATTATTTTGGTCCCTAACAAATGTTTACACCTCTTACCATCTAATTATAGACTAAGCATTGTTGTTGGTGAAATTTAAAGGGAAAAAAAGATACTTCAACTCTGTTTCTCTCATTCCTGCTCTTTTTGATAACAGACTGTCCATTGTAGCCGGACTGGACTCTGTTAAACTGAGTGTTTCAGGTTCTTGTGAGCGAGTTATAAATAGTTTCCAGGTTTCTGCTCATCTGGTTTAAATGTGGTACTGAACTGCAGATCCTTCATGAGAAGGTTTGTGTTTGTACCGCTCAGTCTATCTGCTGCACATGTGTGAAGGCAACTTTGGTGCGGTACAAGTATGAATGCATGTGTACAGTCAATGTGAATGAGCTGTTTGAGCGTGCGTGTGTGTGTGTGTGTGTGTGTGTGTTCCTGTCCGGTTTGGACGCAGCTGCGTTGTGGTGATGGGCGTCATAGCTGCATGGAACAGGAAGTCTGTCGGCCAGAGCAACAATGACTGCAGCCGTGACCCGTTCCACCCTGAGCCTTATCTGGGTCTGTGTGTGTGTGTGTGTGTGTGTGTGTGTGTGTGTGTGTGTGTGTGTAAAACTGGGCAACACAGAAGGAAAATAAACCAAGCACACACATTCACCACTGACACACACATACGAGGGTGTAAATAAATGTACTACAAGTTGTGTGGTGTTCATCCTCTCTCCTGATTTTCTGTTTTCTCTCTTTTTTTCCCGTCTGTCGCTCTTTCAGTCGCCTCCTCTGCTCTCTCTCTCTTTCTCGCCAGCTCAGTATTTGAATCCAGTAAAGCGGAGCTCTGGAAAAAGTCCCACATACTTGTCATTCTTCCCCACCTCGGCCAGCAAACCACTCACATACTATAAAGCCGAGTTAAACATCATCGCCGCTCCTCTTCCTCACTTCTTCATTCATTCCTCTCCCTCTCTTTCGCTGCCCGTTCCCCCCCCCATCCTTTGCTTCTCCCCACTAAACCCATACATTTGGACCACAAACCCACATTGGCTTCCTCCCATCAGGCTCAGGTTGGTGTGGACAGGTGGTAACGACGTTTCTAGATGTAATATCTGTCACGCCTCAAGAATTCAGACATTTGTCCCGACGATGTGATTTATAACCGGATCAGTGGAGGCACAAATTTAATTTAATACAGGGAGATTAGTCAAAGACATGCAACTATAAAGAAACATTGAACTCAGCACGCAGTTAGTTGGACACAGGGGAAAGTTTAGGATTTTTACTTCTTACCAACTTCTATTTTAAATCATCGACTGCCTTTACATGGGCCACAATACTCCCAATCCTAATTAGATTAAAGAGATAATCTGATTAAGAAACTGCCTTGTAAACTGCATCTTTAATCTAATGAAGATCATAATCAGAGCATACAATAATTGCATTAAGGCATGTGGAGTATGCCGATGTTAGTCAAATTGTTAAGAGATGAAAAGAACTTCATCGAAAGATGACTTCCTGTTGGAGATCTCACAGCATTTTGGGGCACCATGTGTCCTCCACATACAAACAAAAGAAAGAAAGAAAGAAAGAAAGAAAGAAAGAAAAATACTGCAACCAATGTAAATTTTCTTTCCCTTCTGCATCAGTTACGTCCATTAATTGTGTGGCAAGAAGACGGTACCCGCCAGTGTCTATTAGCGCGTTTAACATTTGAACATAAGTAGTTGTACTTGAAGCTTCAGCGTCATCTGGGAAACACTCGCAGTGAACTTGTTTTCTGTGTTAAGGCGACGTAAGCGATGTTCCATTGATCAAATTACGCTCTTTAACCCAGAGTTAATATAAGTTAATATATTAAAATCAATTCATGTAAATGCTTTAAGGGGAATATTGTCTTACACGGACAACAATGATCTGATTATAAGTGTATTTATGTAAAACCTCTAAGTTCCATTGATAAAATGAGTTTTCATGGTCTTTAAGCAACATTCATCTAAAGCTGCATTTTGACCAGCACCTTCAGAATTTAAACACCCTGAGTTAAGAGCAACAATAATATTTAAGCCTTTTGTGTTTTTTTTTTCTTTTTTCCACCGACATCCAGGGTTCAGAGTAATTTAGTCAAATTAAATATAATAAAGTATTCTGTTTCTCCCTGAAAATCCAGCTGCTGCACTGCTCACAGAGACGTCACTAAACCAGTTAGCTGTAATTACACCAAAACCTGTCAAAACGGAAATGCAGCTAGATCCTAGTTCCTAGAGAAGGTTCTTCCAGCGACTGTGATCTCACTGGAAGGAAATCAAGCAAAACCCTGTGCATGAGCACAAAAACACTACTGCTTCACAACATTCACACGTCATCAACATCTTAATCTCTGTGGGGACAACAACAGAAGCCGAACCATCTTCTTGGGGTATAGTGCGTATATTTCATAAATGGGCACATGTGGGGGTGCTCTATATTTAGCTGAGAAGAATAGCAGTGCTGATGGCATAAGTCCCAAACATCATCCAAGGACAATCAATTCCTTAATCAGGACAGATGAGGAGCATGTTGGATCTTAATGCGCACACAGAGCAGGACTAATGAAAACAAAGAAACACTGCTGTTTTGTTCCAACCACTGTCTCTGCTGCACAAAATACAAGAAATGTTGCATCTTAAGAAGAGAATGGGAGCGTGCAGGGTGCGTTCTGTGCACTGATTAAGGTTTTAAAGTTGCTCCTTTAAATGCGTTCTATCTTGATCTGTAAGCAACCTGAATTTTTAGCACAACTAAAGGTTTCTGTAACAGCCCAAGCCACGCCTCACTCCTCCTTCCTCACTCTGTTTCCTCTCTTCCTGCCTCTCTAGCCTTGTCCTTCCTCCTTTGCTCCTTTCTCTTTTAGTAGGACAAGGAAAGGAAAGGGGCAGGGTCGGAGGGTGGATGCCTCTTTGAAAGCTCCAAATGGAGAAAACTTTGCTAACAAGGCTTTGCTTTTAAAACACAGTCTCTCACACAGGGATGAAAGAGGTTAATAAGTTTATAAATCTCATTTGAAACCAGCACCTAACATCAACAAACAGATACAAATCTCATGCAAATGTGGGCTTCATTCAAAACACGTTGACTGAAACCTTCCTATACCTCGGTCTTTCCACTTTACTTTTCTCTTTTGGGGACGTGCTTTCTTAGAGCATAAATCCTCTACCTTCATTCACAGGATTAATCAGCTTTATATATTCGTGGGATTTCTTTTTTTTTTTTTTGCAAATTAGTTAGAGAAAGAAAGATCAACAGTATAATTCATCTTCTTTTTCCTGGATTATGTCTTAATATCTCACAGTATTTTAGAGATTTGTCATTCTGGCACAGAAACAAATGTGTAATCCTCATTAAAACAAAACAGAAAAGTATTTGATGCACCTCTTTCATTATAGATGCATCTACATGGAGTTGGAGATCAATGTGTTCCTGCACTCGCTTTCATGCTCTTCTGTGTATCTGGAAACAATGTCTCCCTCCCTGTAGTCTCCGTCCTCTGCCGGTTTATCCTGGAGGCGGATGTTCAGATCCAGAATTATCACATCAATCACAACAAATGAGCTGCAGAGCTGAAGCCACCTGGTTGGCTCTCTCTCCACTTGGTCCCCAATACTTCAAAAATGGAGTATAGCGTGTGCAAATTTCATTAAAACTAAATCTTTTGAAGCCCTGTTTGTTAATACTGCCGTAGAGTTAATTTCGAGGCTAATTTGAAAACTATTACTCAGACATTAAGCTGATGAAAACAGCCTGCCTTTTAATGAAACATGTTATGTGGAACTAAAAAGGGTATAAATCCAGGAATCCATGAAGCTCGAAAGAATGTCACTTCATGCCAAATAAATGCCTCTGCCGAGGTGCATGTCTTGTATACTTAAAACTAGAATGAGCCTGAATTTAAGACCAATTACGAACATTTTATGAATGTGAACCTTGCAGCTGAGGGTGGCAACAAAATCACAGAAAATGGTGGCGAAGACCGAAACAAGCCTTTTTCAGAAATGCCTGAAATCGTCTGTTCAGACTATATGTACCCAGGCTTCACCAAACAGCAGCGCAAAGACAGTCCATCTGTCCGTCTGTCTGTTTGTGGAGAGCACATGCACGCAAATCGTTCTTTAAAATGAGCACTGTGTTAATCCAAAGACCTTCTGTCTGTGTCCATCTGACAGAGCAGGGCGCTTGTGCAGAATGAGCAGGTGCTTCCTGGTGGAAATCGCTGCTGTGAATCTCAATTAGGGACGTTCTCATACCATTTTTCCTTTCCAACGCTGATTTTTTTTTATGTCATGACAAAGTAAATCAAATAATGAATATTTATTAAATAAAGAACTCCAAGAACTGCCAGCATATTCCTCAGTTTCTACATCTACTGACCTACGTGATCAACAGATTTCATTTGCATGCAGCACCATATTTAGAAGTTAGAAGTTTGAAGATGACGTCAGTTCCACCATCCTCGGACTATTGAGTTTTGATTTTGTGCCACAGCAGAATATTAAAATTTTATGAGAAATGCATGATTATAGGGCAGAAAGAAAAACCCAAAACCAAGACGGGCAACAACTCAGCGAGAACACAAAGAGTCCGGCGTTCAGATTGAGTGTTAGCTGTGGCACATTCTTATCTGACATCAGAGTTTATATTCCCCAGACAACCTCACACACTGTTTGTGTAATCACGTTGGCAGAGGCAGCCTCCCTTACAGAAAGCCAAAGTATTTACCTCTCACCTCCTTATCTCAGCAACAAAACCAACCGAGCATGGAGGAGCACGGGGGGGTTGGAGGGGTAGGAGAGGGAGGTCCAGGAAGGACAGAATGAGAGTCAGCTGAGGAAGGATGAATACAGGAAATTTCATCACACAACAGAATGTGCACAAAAACTCGAGTCAAATTTCTAAATCGTCCTCCCTGATCGGCTATTATGAGGAAAATAAGGGACTCAGTGTTTCCGCGGCAGCAGGAACTCAACCACACCAAGCTTGAGAATCATTACTGATTTCATTACAAATTCTCACTTCTCACGAAAAAAAAACACAAAAAAACCCTGCAGTACTGAATGCTCTTTTTTTTTCCTTTTTGAACAATTATTCAACTGTAGCCCTTCAGTAAGCAGCTCTAAACTTTCTCTCTGTGTTAAAAAGGAAATAAGCTTAATAAGTTTTTTGTTTGTTTGTCTTTTTATTTTTGCTTCGATTCATATGAAATAGATGCTGACTACACAATGTAATGGCTCAGGACTAATGACCCCATCTGCATTTACACTGGTTCCCTATAAGGTTGGTTCATTACGCAACATCCTGCCTGAAAATAAAACACCTGGGGAGAATAAACTCTTATTCCTAGACAAACAAAAGAAAGAGGGTTCAAAACCAGTATTAAGCTGACATCATTTGCAATGCAAGAAACAAAACCTTCCTATTCTGTTGGTTTCACCAAGTTTTGTTTTGCCTTTAGTCAAAGCGGTTAGATGGAGGGGTCCTCTTGCAATTCTTTCTGACTTTACACAACAGACAAATTCACTTATTCCTTCCAAAGAAATGTGATCACTGTTTGTAGGAAAGTTTCAACAAAAACTATGAAGCCAATCTTCGGGAAGCATGAGATTCTGTGCTCCCTAAAAAATCTGTCTGACCTGCAAAAGGTACCTCATAACTGGCATTATATAATGCCAACGACTTTTCTCTTGATGCATGCTCCTCCCTTTGACCTTAAAATTCTGTTTTCTTCCAAGTCAGGTCTGATGTCATTTGTCTTCTGACTGTTTGGCTAAAATTATCAGGGTTGACATGGCATCTGACTGCATAAAACTAAAGCCAGAGAGGATAAAACTGCAGAGAGAACAAACAGACGACAACCGAGACACAATGGAAGAAATCAGTTCCACACCTCAAACACAAACAACTCATATGTACATGCAAAGTCACGCAGGGGCGCGAAAATTAGTTGTTTCTGATGAGCCCGACCAGGCAACGTGTGCCTGATAGAAAAGTTAATGTAATAAAAGATGGCCAATACATTAAATAGTGAGCATGAGGTTAGGCAACGGCCAAAACGTGATGTGCCCCGCTGAAAAATAATTAGCTTTCTCTGCTAAATAGACAGCTCCAAGAAGGCGAGAAAAAGCACTTGGTTTTGTTGTACACGCTAAACTCTCCCGTTTCGTTTTCTTATTTCTTAAAGCTCTTTTCACTGTTAATCAAACCTGATGCTGTTACAGTCCATCTTCACAAAGAGCAACCTTACAGTCTGCAGCAAAAAACTGGCTAAATTAAGAGTCCGTGACTGACAAAAACACGGTGCAGATCAAGCAAATCTAGGTCAGACATTGACACCTAGAGAGCACTGACGGGCTGCCAAACAAGCTGTCACAATTACATGAACTCAGACACACACGCATTTAGATGCAGCTCTCACATTTCAGGTGAAGAAAGAAAAGCAGTGACAACACAAACAATTGAAGCGCTGAACATGGATGAATCCAGAAAGAGACACTACCCTCTGTTGTAAACTATACTTTGCCGTGTTTATAGAGTATCCATTCCACTCTAGACAGCAGTGACCTTGGGCACACTGCAGCACTGATAGCGTTCTCAAAAAGCAACCTCAACAGAACAGCCATCCAGTTGTCCCCCCCTTCATTTACAAACACAGTCTCGTCCTCAAACAACTTTCTCACACAAACTATAAACAAGATGCAAAATATTAGCTCAGCACACAGCTTTGTTTCAAACATTCCGAACTCTGCATACACACGGTATAAACATGTTACATAAAAATGTTTTAAACTCTACAATGGAGGTGTAATTAGGCTGCAGGCATTCATCGTTTAGCTTTACAGTTATAAATATGTGCATGTGCATTAACACTGACCCCCACCCATACACACATGGTAACCCTGGGGGCAGTTTTTCCACCAGTAACCCCACTCTTAGCATCGTATATAAAGCCCCACTACTGAAAGACAACTAGCTAATTATGGTGTCTGCTTAACTCCACCCCCCATACATTTTCCATGCTACGTGTGCAGCATTTATTCTCAACACTGACTACCTGACCCAGTTCTTTCCCCGTAGTTTGCCTCCATGTGCTCACAAGTCCACATCAAAGACATTCAAAGCTAAAAACAGATTTTTGCTCCACAGCTTGCAAGCCTCTCCCCACCAGGCCAAACAGATCAATAAACCAGAAACTGTGGTTCCATTTAATGAGTTGTATCTGATGACATCGGGATCTAACCATATGCTTGTTTTATATCAATCTGATTTAGTGCTTTCAGTTTTCACAGCCAGTTGTGTACTGTAGCTCAAAATAAAACCCATACAAAACAAATATCTTAGTTATCGAACTTTCGAAATGAAAGCATACCTGTGAATGTGCCTCAGACTCAGAACATGATAATGGAGTTGATTCATTCTCCTCTTTAAAGTTCCCTTCTGAATCTATCGTGAAGTCTGTGGGGGTCTGGGCCCTGTCCTCCTCTGGCCTGCAGGACTGGGCCTGGCTCATCTCGGGCTGAGTGAAGAGACTCTGGAGCAGGCCTGGCTCCAGTTGGTCCCAGACCTCATCTCTGCACATAACTGGAGGTAAGTCCAGAGTGGACCCATCTGATTCCCAGTCACTGTCTCCTGTCATAGAACCCAAAACAAACTCTACCCCATCCACCCCAGAGTGAGTCCCCTCAGAGTAGGAGTCCAGGTCTCGAGTGTCCTCGCACGCTGAGCCAACATCTGACGGACCAGGCTGGGGTCGTTCAGGTGCTGCCATGTAAACAAAACTATCAGGAGAAAGGAATGATCCATCCTCCCCTTCGTCTGGGTCCTGGCAGTGGGAGAGCTTTGGGACAGGACTGGGTGGAAAAGAGTCCACAACTGGAGAAGGGGGACAGTCACTAAGGTACTGGGGAGGTGCAGATACGGCCAGGTAAACAAAACTATCTGAAATAACAAAGGCCTCTGAGGAGGAAGAAGGTGCTGAATCCGTCTGCTGTGAGTGTAGCAGAGAACAGTCTGATTTGGGGGTGCTAGCTGTCACTTCTGTTGTGATTTCAAGATCTGGGGTTTGTTCAGGCAGGTCAAACCCTGAGGCTACGTCCTCGGAGAGAACTACGTTCTGAGTTTCTGACACAAAGGAAGTCCCTTCTGTGTTGCAAGTTATTACCACTGAAGGCTCACTGGAGTTTAAAGAGGCTGGCTCTTCTTGACAGGATGTCTCAGTGACAACATCCTGTGTACATTCACTGTCGATTTCTCTTTTAGTTATGTGCTTAGGCTCATGGGAGTCATCCATGAGAACTCCCTCACTGCTGTCCAAACTTGGCTCAGATTGGTCGTTTATATCCCACTCTGTTCCCAACTCCTCAGAGTTCTGCTTCTCCTTCTGTCCCCCTTCTTCCTGCTCAATCTCCTCCTCCACCTGCATCACCTCTCCAGCATACGGGTTCAGAGGACTATGAGATGGAGGGGAGGCTCTCTCCTCATATTCCTCCCCATCACGCTGTGATGATGCTCCACTATCCAGGTCTGTTTCAGTCTGTGCAGGTGTCTTGTGTTCACAGTCTGTCTGAGAGATGTCATTAAATCCAGTTCTGTCTGGTTGGGACATGTGGGCCCCGCTGGAGTCTGACTCCAGTTGCTGACCAATAGCAGAGTCTGTTGGGCAACTCATGTCCTCTTCCTCTAACTTTGCCTTATCATTACAGTCAAAGTCATATACTTCATCAATAAAACCATGCTCATTTTCATGGTCTTTCATCAATTCAAAGTTGCTAATTTCATTTATGTGCTCAAAGTGATTTATACATGACTGTTCTGTAGCTTCCTCTAAACCCGTCTCTGCAGGGTTAACTGCATCAAGAGGAAGAGTTGCTTCAAAATCCACCCAGACAGTCTTTGAGTTCCCCTCCCTGTCCTCTTCCTCCAACTGGGGAAGTGAGTAGGGATCATAAAGAGGCTCGGGGTCTACACTCATCTCCACTCCCTCTCCTCCCTCTTCTTCTTGACACTGCCTCTCCAGCTCTAGGAAGAGGTCAACTGACTCTGCATCTGAGCTGGGACTAGGTGAGACACTGGGGGCTGCAGGGCCTCGAAACCCTGTAGGGGGAGTCAGGAGAGGCCAATGTCCAGAAGAGCTAGTTAAATCCCAACCTTCTGATCCCAGAGTTTCTCTGTCCCAAGAATGGTCAACTGTGTCCCTGTTCTCTAATTTAAGAACTGCCTCCCATTCTCTTTCCTCTCGCTGTGCTCTCTCTTCCTCTGTTAAACTCCTTTCTTGTTTCCATGCCGCCGCCTCCTCCTCCTCCTCAGATTTTTGACTGCACTCTTCCTGTTCCTCCTCTTCGAGTTCTTCAAGTATTCTGCGTTCATCCTCCTCAAATCTGAGTTCAGACGCAGTGCGTTCTCTGAGCTCACCACCCTGAGAACCCCACCCAAGAAGCCCCTCTTCATCTCCCTCCTGACTGTTACAGGGGGAGAGAGGGAGACCTCCATACACTAACCCCTCCTCCTCCTTCAGGAAGGGAGATGGGGGATCTAACAGATAAACTGACTCCTCATCTGTGTTGTTATCTTCACCCAACAAGGGAGGCAAAGGGGGGAGTACAGGGAAGTTATGTCTCAAGGCAACCTGGGCCCTTTTCCCTGTTGTTATACTGCGGGGCCAGGTGCGGGCCTTAGTAGGGGGGCAGAAGACAGGTTTTGGAGGGATGAGAGGGGCACTATCCCCTTGGTCCTGGTCCAAAAGAGGAGAGTCCCTCTCTGAATCTGAGGTCTTAATGGCCTCAAAAGTCTCCTCTGGGATGAGACTAATTGCAGCTTTAGAAGAGCTGGCAGTCCGTCTATGCTCCTCTCTCTTGTGGTCTGTCTGCCGAGATGTGCTGGGGCTATGCTGTGGTGTATTTCCAGAGACCTGGGGTGTTTGAGAAAGGCTCTTAGCAGGTAAGTGCTCCTTTGAAGGAGATGGCGCCACATGAGTCTGTTTCTGCTGCTTCTGTAGCACAGAAAGGACCGGCTTTTGTCTGCTGAGCGGATGCTGCTGAAGAGGAGGCACGGGGCTTACTGTGGGTGTCAAAGCAGGTGAGATGGATACCGGAGGAGTGTGAGGTGCAGATGATAATGGAGAGGAAGCGTAAGGAGGTAAGGAAGGTATGGAGGAGGTAGGCGTGGATGGGGGGAGGAGAGAGGGAATGGGCTGGAGAGGAGAAAGAGGAATCCCTGCTCCTGACAAACGCTTCTCTGCTCCTTCGACAGACGGGTATTCAAGTCTCTCCGCAAACTCAGGAAAACTTGGGGGCATGAAAGCTTTCCAAGATCTGCGGTTAGGATTGTCTTTCTTATCTCCACCTTGATGACGCCTCTTGGCCACTGCAGCCACCCCAGCAGCTCCAGATGATGACAAAGCAATGGGTAATCCTGAGCCTACACCGAGCGGTGACATAACTGGAGCATCACCAGTTAGCTTTAGAGCATCAAAGATCACCCTTTCATCGAGTTTTTTCACTCCTCCAGCATTATCTGCACTTCTGGAGACAAAGACATTACCTAAATCGGCACCAATGGTACCATTGCTTGAGAGGGTACTTCCCTCGCCCCTCACCTCCCCACCAGAACCCAAAGTACTCCTCGAAGGTTGACACAGTTTGGTCCCTTGGTCTATCTGTTCATTGATGCGCATAGTATCATAAATGGATCGCTGGGGGACATAGCAATCCTCTATGTACGCCTCTTCCTCATCACCTTTCCCGAGGCAGCGAGGACTCTGCCTCAGACAATCCGGACGGCTCAGGGGCTTCCCCATTTTGTCCTTTCACTTCTGCCCCTGAAATTCCTTTGCGGCTGCAGGGATGCCACTTAAAGCAGTTAACCAGAAACCAGCACGGAAAAGGGGGTTCTTTGTGGAAAATGAAGTCCTTTACCTCGATAATCTGCAGTCATATAATCCACAAAATTTACATAGTCCATGTGGCTGCATTCAACAAATCCTTCAGGTTTCACATTCTTTAAAAAAAAAAAAAAAAGTTTCAAACATCATCTACAGTATCATTTCAACTCTTCTTGAAATCTTGCATCCTTGCTATGTCACTTCAACAGTGGAGCATTTCCTTGGTCTCTGTGAGATGCTGTGTGGCATCGGTGAGGGAGTGAGACAAACAAACCTCCTCCTCGGCAACATATTAATCACCAGTGCTGTCTATTTTAAAGGCTGTTTGGAATGAGAGAGGTGGAGGAAGGAAGGGAAAGGAACAGTCATCATCCACGTCTGAGAAGTACAAAGTCCAACATGAGGTGAGCACTGGCCAGATAACATCTCTTTGTTTTGCTGTCAGAAATGCAGAGCCCTTCACTCTCCCTCGGAGTCAGTACATGCACAGCAACTCATTTCTTGAATTCTCTTTTCCTCCCTCTCCAGCTCATGCTTCCTTCCTTTCCAGTCTTCTTTCTTCAATGTGGCACAACAGGAAAAGGCTTCAGCATTTGTAGTGAGAGGCAGGCAGAGAAGTGTAAAAGTCTCCTTTTAAGGTGAGAAAACCCACTCAGTTATATAAAAGAAAGGCTGCGTGGGGTGCAATGAATACAAAAGTACAGTACTCCGTGGGTACTTTTGTCTTCCTTTGCTCAAAAATCTTTCTTTGGGAGAAAAATAGCATACAAAAAAAACTAAATGGAGTAAATTATCGACAAAAAAAACAAACAAACAAAAAAAAAAAAAAAAAACAGTTTCAGAGACTTTGCGAGAAGAAATACAGCCAGGGAGAAAAAAGGAAATAGGAATTCTTTTACCAAGTTGCTGCCACTTTGTGGTCCGGTGAGCGCTCATGCAGACTAAAGGTTTTCTTCTTCTTCTTTTTAATCCAACATTTCCATCACAAAGAATCAATAATACTACAGTCATCACAAGTCAAAGAGAATTAGCTTAATGTCCGTACTGCAGTCCAGTGTTACAAGGGAAAGGCAAAATCCAAAACAAAGAGAACAATCTGTTTTTCTGTCAAAAAAACACCAAAAACATCAATGCCTTAATTCCTTTCTTTTATCTTCAGTTCTTTCCCTCATCCACAGCTCCAGGGGAGAGGTGGTACAGTAGACTGAATGAAGACCGAGGGGATGGAGGGGGTGAAGCTGGAGTGAGAGAGGGCATCGGGGGTAGATGGAAAAGAGGAGGGGGTGCGGAGGGGTTGGGTCCTGGACCAGCCAGGCAAGCAGGAAGGCGAGCTGGGTAAATCAGCGAGTCGTGGGACTCTATCCAGAGGGCGAAGTCCCAGACAGCCCCTCCAGCTCTCGTCCGAGCTGTGCTTTGCAGGCAGCGTCTTCCTCCACTCAACCAGCAGACGATCCCAGGACACGCTGCCTTCCCTTTGGCTCTTTTCTTTTTTTCTTTTTGCAGTCCTCTTTCTCCTCCTGACTAGGCGCTCAGAGGGAAACAAAGTGCCACGCAATCCCAGCTCCTCTTCTTTCTGTGAAACGTATTTGCTTCCGAGCTCTGCTCGCTCGTTCCTTTCTCTCCCCGTCTCTGTGCTCATGCCACTACACAGCTGAAATGGTTTGCAGCTGCTAAAAAAATCTCCCTCTTTTCCTCTCACTCTCACTCTCTTGCTGCTCCCCCTTCGCCTCCCCTCTCTCTCTCTCTCACACTCTTCCCCTCTCTCTCTCTCTCTCTCTACCTCCCTCCCCCTGCTCGCTCGCTGTTTGTGTTTGAATTCAGCTCCGTTTGTTCTGTTTCCTGCACTGGTATTAAAACACAGGAAGTGTTCCAATCATGTTGGCTTCCTCTACCGCGAAAGGAAAAAAAACAAAACAAACAAACAAAAAAAACAAAAAAAAAAACGGTGGAGTAGCTGAGAAACAGAATTAAAGGAGTTAAATGGCGAGAGAAAAGGAGGCAAGGTGCTAAGAGGAGGCGTGGAGCCAGAGAGAAAGAGAGTTATGCAGAGGAGGATTGTTCACATTAACAAATACTGGGATGCAGCTGATTATCCCACGCTGAGCACCAGGCGACATTGTTAATAAAAACCAGGTCCAAGTCAGTACGAGGAAAAAATGTTATTTAAAAAAGTTATTTACTGCTTTAATATCCCATAATATGAACCAGATGATAGTTTTCCTTAAGGTAACGGTAGGTAATTGTGCATCTCTAACAGTTCTTGCCACTGACGCCTGATTTGCCACCATGAGAGGAAGAGAGAAGGAAACTAGCGACGTGTGAATGCTGCATTCAGCAAAGCTTGGTAATCCACTGTTAATGCCTCCTTCCCTCTGGAGCACAAAAACACAATCCACAAAAGAGCGAAATGATACAGAGTCAGAGAAAAAGATAGGAGGGAAGAGAAAGAGGCTTATCAGTAATGAACTGTCGTTTTCTTTCCTCGGTCTAGGCAGTAGGCAGACAGGGAAATGAAGTTCACCCCCCTCCCCCCCAAGAGTTTTTTTCCCCCTTTCTTTCTAATCAATCCATTACTTCCTCCATCGTAAGACTTTTTACAGGTTTCATTTAATCCACAATGTTTTTTTATCCAACACAGAGCTGCCAGAGGAAAAAAGTAAATATGGAGGGGAGACAGACACAAAAGTCTGTGATATTCACAGGCTCCACTTGTGCATTCCCGTCTGCGCCTTGACTGAAACTCAATCTGACTGAGGAGTGTGTGTGGGTGTGTGTGTATGTGTGTCAGTGGGAGGCATGAAGGGGCCGAGCACACACACAAAAAAAAAAAAACAAAAAAAAAAAAAACAGGAGAGGAGGAGGGGGAAGTCTGTGTCTTCAGGACGCCACACAAAACCACGTCAGAAGGGGGATACCAGCAAACATGGCAACCTGCAGCCCCACAGCAGAGGCGGGGAAATTTAAACTACTTTCCTTTTTCTTTTCTCATCCAGAGTTGCACACTTCTCAGCACCAGTTGTGGTGTTTCTCCTCCTCATTCTTCTCCTCCTCTGGTCTGATCTCCTCTTCTCAGCTGGTCCTGTTTAAAGGAGTCTGGCAGAGCTTTTCCACTTCTAACACCCTCTCATTATCAACTGTTGCGCAGAGCAACCCGTGGCCTGCATGTCAAATATGCTAAATACTCCACTCTTTCTTTTTACCAGCCCTCCTCCCTCCCTGCCTCTATCCACCCTCCCCCTCCACTCCCCCTGCTGTCAGTTGCGCTGCAGCTGTCACTACCGCGTCCAAAGGCAAACGTCTTTATAGAAACAAAAGGGGTTTGTCACAGGTTTGCTGCGCACGCCCACATATGCATGCAAAACGCGCAAACTCTGGCATGACACGCAGATAACTGACAATCCTCCCATCACAAACAACGAGAAGATTCAAATCTGAGCAGATGTGGCCAGTTACTAGAGGAGATGGAGGGACAGGCAGGGAGACGATGGGGAAGGTAAATGCTCCCTGCAGTCATCTGCTTATGATTAAATTTGATTCGTCAACTCCTCTGTGGTTCCAGCAGTGCGCCCCTCCTCTATTGTAACTTTTCCATTCATTTATTCATTTCTCAGTCGTCACGGCTAGTTTAAGAGTCAGGACAGGCAGGAATGTGAGGGAAAGGGGGTTGTTAGAGAAGAGCTAAGGAATACAAGGGGTTTAATTTTCTCGGGGGGGTAAATTTACTGCCATGGCACGGTGTCACATGCACATTGTGTAGTTGTTCAGCTAGTGCCATCGTCAAGATGCTTGAGCTCCACTTAGCAGAGCTAAGTGATGCAAACCCAAACACAGGTGGAGAGCATAAACAATGTATTATTGACTTTTCTGGGTCATTTCATTTCTGAAAGGGAGCACCTGCCGACGGGGAAATTAACTATTTTTTGTCCCTTTTTCCTTCCATATCTGCTTTCCCCTAATACCACTGTGAATCTTTAACCTGGATCTTTTAAATGCTGCCATTTAACCACATTTTCCTCCACAGCATTGTGTGTTCCCACCCCGTGTCGCTCTCCATTTGTCCCCCTCCTTCCATGGTAACCTGGCAGTGGGGGAAAAAAAAAAAAAAAAGCTACCATCTCTCCCTCCTCACAGGCCTTCCTTGTTTCTCCAACTCTCAGGGGTGGTTTTACATTAACTAGAAAAGTATTTCACCTGCTGTTGTGTCTGCGTGAAAGCATTTATTGTTCTCAGAAAGAGACACAGATACAAAGACCTGGAGCCAACAAAAGACGGACACACACACACAAAAATGGCCACGTACCACCATCACGCTCAAAACTTTCATAAACACCTGCCAGTCATCCACACGCATCAGCGACGGTCGGAATGGCGGTTTCAGACTTTGTAGATTTTGCAGCTGATATGCATTGTGCACATGTGGGAAACTGCGCTTTTTAATTTAACGGTAAATTCTTGTAGTCAAATAAAAAAAACAACAACAACTTCACACTTTGAGCTTAGTGTGTTTTCATTCAGCTAGCAGCCAGTGGTCTATGCTGCAGATGCAAGGACTTTCCACATAATAAACACTTTAGAGGTCAATTCTCTGCAGGGCTTTACACCATTTGACGAGTTTCAGTGTGCAACGAAAAATAGGATTATACTCCCTTCCAGTGATCACTTTCTCTCTTATACACACCAGAAACACCTGCGAGGTTGCTCACAGAGGAGTCACCTGCATGGTTCATCCACACGCA
This sequence comes from Arrhamphus sclerolepis, assembly GCA_037176975.1. Lineage (NCBI taxonomy): Eukaryota > Metazoa > Chordata > Actinopteri > Beloniformes > Hemiramphidae > Arrhamphus > Arrhamphus sclerolepis. Next base: position 7,192,773 of record JBAMYA010000003.1, read on the forward strand.
CCTGAAGCTTCCTCTCAAAACGTCCACCACCTCCACACTCCAGCTGTAAATGTCTCTCACTTAGTCTGCTTGTTTTCAATTGTGGAACTCATTCATTATTCATTAAATGCTGTTGTAAATAATCAAGTGGATAGACCTTGACATTTGCAATCATCACAAGTTAAACAGCAACTACTTCAAACTAGATGGGGTGTGTAGCTAGAAAAAACATTAATTGTACTTAACCCTTCACAATCTTTTTCTGTGGCGTATCTTTTATCAAATGCCTTTCTAGCTGCTCTGGTGTGGAGTTATACAGTACCACGCATCCCTTTCCAACCCTGAATTTGTCGTGGTTAGCTGATTTAATTAGTCTGACATATGTGAATGTAACTAATTCACCATCAGCTCTACGCTGTAACACAGGACTTTGTACTTTAGTCAAAAATCAGCCCCTCATAGAAGCGGCTTGCACAAAATAATAACTTGTAAAGCCAGCAGCAATTTAACAAAATACCACCAACAACCAATGGAAACTCTTTAAATGTGCATTTACAAACCAGAAGTGCATCTATTCATAGTGTCTTCATCACCCTATCCCTGAGTCCATGTCTCTGTCTGGAGGGAGCTGCTCTTTTGGGTGTGACAGTTAAAGTCTATGCCTAAAGAACGTCTCAAATCAGTCAGAATGAGATCTTTATCTTTTCCTTTTTTTTGCATTGCTCTTAAAAAAAATCAGACATAAACTTTTGTAATCCTGACCAGTCATGATACTTAATCTGGGATGAGGCTATGAGAGTTAAAGGCTAGGTAGGAATTTTTTTTATAAAGCATTTAAAAAACAACAACATGAAATGTGCTTTAAACGCCAACAGCAAATGATTAACTAAGCGCTAATACATGAACACACAAAATGTTAATCACCTGTGGAAGCAACATCGCTCTAAAAATACACTCCAATCACTGTGTGTGGCACAAGCAAAGTAATTAGACTGTTGGTTTGTCTGTAAAAATCTCTTCTTCTGTGAACAGGCACTGGGCGTTCATGTAGTTTGGAGTTGTGGCTTTAGAGGCAGAAAAGGCACGGGTCTTACTGGTTTTTCCCAAAACTCCAACCCAAGAAACTGGGGAAATGGTAGACCCAAGGATCCAGCTGTCAAACCACAGATTTAAACAAACAGTGATTAGCGAGATGACAGCTAACACGGACAGACTTGGGCACTTCCTCATGTGTGCCACATCTGAGTAGTGACATTCAGTTTAAACCTGCTTATTACATCTACTTTTGTTATAACTTATTTTACTTATTCCATCTCTTCCACCACATGTGCCTTCCTTGAGGTCTGCCCTACAGCTTTGTGCTACCATGCAAAAGTATTTAAGACACTGCTGTCATAAAATATACTTGGATATGACATCTGGTTTTCAATCGGGGTATCAGCGCTGTCACTCTGGCGGGGCCGTGAATGTCATCTGGAGTGTGCTTCAGTTCATTTTAGCTGTTAAAGGGATGACAACATGCAACACTTCGGCCAACCACGGTGCAACATTAGCCATGAAAAATCCCCTCGATGTTTTAAGTCGTTGGTTGTATTGAACGGTGGCCAGCTGCTAGCACACTTATGTTGCTGCAGCCTCAATAAAGCTGTTTTTATTTGTGGTAAACACTCAGCAACGCTGCACGTGACATTCAGCATTTGCAACTCATTCTAATAATAAAATCAAGTAAAAGATATACATAACTATATCTCAAAGTGCCGTAATCATATAATTGCTTTACATAGGTGTTGGCTACCCTTGTGAGACAGGCCTACCAGGGCTCAATCCTCCGCCTTGGACCTGTTCCCCACCTGCCACCCCCCCCAGCAGCCTGGTCTGAGGACGAGAGCCCAACCCTTTTGGAATATCGACTTCAGCCCAGTACCACGCAGCTCTGAGGGGAAGATGGGTACCCACACGACCCCTCCAAACAAAACTTTGGTTGTAACGTTCTGCTGATGCTCCAGAGCCCATACAGTGTTATTCAGGCAAGACCTAAAAACAGTAGGAGTAAAAATATCTATACATATATACATTCATTTCACCAAACAAAAGAAGCACTGAGACTGTTTTTCTTGGCTTAGAAGATACTGGGAGCAGACATTGCATTTACCATGCACACAGTCTTCTCAACAATGACTTCCAACTCACATCACAGCAGTATTTCTTAGTTTTACTGAACTCAGAAAAAGAGAGGGCTGAGGCTGGGCTGAGCTGCGGCATGCCTTTCTAATTCATAACAGCTGAAACAATACAGAGCCTGAGAGGAGGGAGACCAAGACATTTTACACACGTATATGTTGACTCACAGTGTCCCAGACATATTTAGATCATGAAAGCCCAGGACGAAACAGAGTACTTTTTTTTTTTGATCAGTCACAGATGCAGACTGAAGTGAAGGATGTATGTGTCTGTGTTTGAGCACATGAGCAGGTTACAGGAAGGTTCAGAAGGAAGAATCAGGTTATATGATTAGAGAAATCATGTTAGCATGATCCAATTAGTAGAGAGATATTGAATAAGGAACTCAAACCCACAAATAGAACAAATCTCTCTCACACACACACACACACACACACACACACGCACGCATGATATGAGACATGAAAATGCAGACAGAGAGCACCAATGAAGAGCTCCAGGAAAATCCAGAGTCAGTAACACAGCTTTGTCAAGGTGACGGATGACTCGGATTAGCTGGGGAGTCGTGGGCGGGTTACTGGGTTCTGACACACTGAACTCCCGAGACTGCACACAACCTCTCTGTTTGAATTAGACGAGCCAAATGACAGCTGAAACCAGGTTAACGTACAGCATAATGTCCCCCTAAAACGCATTAGATCACATCATCACACAGAAGTTAAACTGCTGCAATCATATTTTCACTTTTAATGTACTCGCTACTTATTTCAATCATGAGGGTCTGAGTATTTACACAACCTTAAATTAGGTTGAAGTGAAAAATTGAGAGCATATTTTATGTAAAGCAGAGCACAGCTTTTTTTTAAGTCATAAAACGACAGCAGTGTTAGAAACTCTTTTTTTTTTTTTTTAGCTTACATTATTTAAAAAATTAGACACCATAAGAATTTCAGACACTTGTTATGACATAAACTGAAAAAAGGGGAAACAATAGAGCAGCATCTTAACAATTTTAAATTTAAAAAAAAAAAAGTCTGTTCATTACTAATATCTATATATATATATATATATATATATATATATATATGAACTTTAACCACGTAAGCAGAGTTACAGGTTAAAAAAAAGAAAAGAAAAGAAAATGAGCAACAACAGCATGAGCATAAGTCAACGAGCAATATGCTGGCCCAGTTTGGCTCTGCCTCTACGCCCATCATCAAATAGCTGCTGACACAGCTGGTGCGGGTAAGGACAATGAGTCACAGGCTTGCAGATTCTTTGAGGGAGCTACAGGATGGTGAGATGCAGAAGAGAGACTGATGGCTGAGGTAAAAGGTGTGAAGGAGGAGGAGGTGTGCAGGCAAAAAAAAAAACAACTCAAAAACACTTGTTCTTACATCACCCAGACTAACCAGCCCTTCCCAGGAATGTCCATCTGCAGCGACGGGCTTAAAGCTTTCTAACGGCCGTTTTCTGAAGCACCACAGAGTATGTGTGTGTGTGTAAATGTGTTTTCATCCCACCCAGATACTCTCAGCTGCTTAGGGACGCTGGGAGCATGCTGAGGGATGTTGATGCCACACCCGAACACGCGCGTATGTGTATTTGTGTGTGTGTGTGAGGGTTGGGTTGCGGAGACAGCTGAGACTCCGGTTGCAACCCGAAAAAGACTGGAATTAGAAGCATCCTCTGATGAAGTGTGCACTCACTTGCTCACACACACACACACACACACACCTCTCATCAACCCACAGAGCAACCCTAAATACAAACACGGATTCCACAGTAGCACATATGTGCGGACAAAATGGCCAAGTATAAACATGTACATGATAAATAGCAAAACTAAGTGGGAAACAGAGACGGAGACAGGCAGACAGACAGTGACATTTCTCCCTGATGTCATATTTAAAGGGGACATGAAGAAAAAATCCAAACCTTCTGACCTTGAAAGAATATATTTGGGTGTCTGAGGTGACGACCTGACAGAACAAATCTATCATTCTTAAAAAGTCTGATTTGGTTAGCTGTTCAGATTTCCAGGGTTCTGTGACATCACAGACCCAAACAAGAGTAGAATTATCCAGTCTCACCATCTTAATATCCACCTGCTTTAATAGTATGCTGCATTTACTGTATCTTTGAAGTGAGTAGTGCAAAGATAAAACACAGATTTCCAAAAGGCAAATACCACGGAAAATAGGACTGAACCATGAAATACGTGGCTAAAAAAAAGAGGGTGCTTTTATACTTCATCACTGTGGTATTTTGACCAAAAACTGTCCAGAAATGTCATTAAAATCTCAGAAAATTACATTAACTTGTGAGAGAAAAAAAGAAAATCATAACGTGTCACCTTTAAGGTGCACATTCAAATCCCAGCTACTGCAGGAGCTGAGTCTGGTCCAAGCAAATTCCCAACGACTCTGGGATGCCCTTTAATCTTTTCAGCTGGCACCATTGTCATAACTTGATGCGCCAGATGGTTTTGTACGCAGACCCATCTGGAATACATTTCGAAAAGGAAAAACACCTTTAGAAAATTCTTGGCGAGTTGGACGCACCACCACGAGCCAGCTTCAACCACTAAGAATAACAAAGAAGCGCCATCTTTGCAGTGAGAAACAATTGTTTTTTGGTCAAACCGCAGCAGCATCTCACCTGGCAAAGTTAGAAACCATCAATATTGACCATGTTCAAAACTAAAACCTGATATTAGCTGCCAATTTAGGAAGCTGATTGGTCCAAAACAACTGGCACTTATTTAAAAAGATAACACAGCATGAACTCTGACAAGAATCCAGCTGTATCACAACATAGACACTGTATGAACATTTAATTATCATAACTAAATGTTTAGATTGCATTGGCTGAGTAATATGTTGCGTTTAGACGGTAAACATTGCATGTTCACAATAACTGTTTGTGTGTGCACCAATATGCTGCTTGTGACTGGATGTTTGAAAAATATCCTGGTTACTTGCAGCACAGAAACATCTTATTCTCCTTTAGTAATTCCTAAGATCTTACCCTGGCTTTGACAGTCCTGGATGCTATCTGGAGTATTCCATGTTTCTGAGCATTTTCTGCTGAAATTACTGGCTGAGATTGTAGGAAAGTCTGTCTACACTGCGCCATAAACACGGGAACTTAAATGACAACAACAGGGATATGAATAACCAGTTTTGTCATGTTCCTTAGAAACACCGTCATCTGGAATCAGATCTGAATGCTCATCCTAGATTTTAGCACATCACCCCTTTGCTACAGTCCAGTAAAGCTTTTCAGCTTTGAGAAATATGGATGTCCACATTTTATTTTGTCAAGAAAAGGAATGTTTTCTCCGGGAATGTTTGCCATGTTTCATTGTATTTTTTTAAAGAAACTTTGTCCTTTGCATATCAGACAGTTGGCTGTTCTGCAGAAATTTCACTATGAAAGGAATCTTAATAACGTGACAACGAGTCAGAGGTAGGCTGCATTCTCTACCTCACTGACCCTGTAAGTGAGTGTGAGATCACTGCTGGGAAGTTTAAACTATATTCTGACAACATCACCACCCACTCCCATCACCCCTCATGCCCGGGCTGGCCTCCACCCATATCCAAACACACACACACATCTCGTCCTGAGCTCCCCCTCGTCTTTTTAAGCATTGGCATGACATCATCCCCCTTGGATTTGAAATGGGGTTTGATGGGGGAGGGGAAGAGGGATAAGGAAAGGGGTGGCCTGGACCGTTTTGGAGTCAGACAGACATGTTTAGGTTTGAAATGAGCCGAGCTGGATCAGTTACAGAGAACCAGACGGAGAGCAGCTCGAGGGAGGTTCAGACAAAGAAAGGAGAGGGGCTTCAAAGAGCGGATGAGAGACTCTTTCACGTCTTTTTATCCGTCTTTAAACGATTAGAGGATGATAGCGGCATTATACACAGCGGCTATAATACAGAGACAACAAAAATGAAAGAGGTCCTATGAATAAGTTTGTTGACGACCCCCCCACCCCCACATTCCTTTATTGTCTTACGTTTGTCCTCATGCATCTATTCCCTCGTCGTACTTTTTCTGATTTTTTTCTCCAGTATTCACGACATTCCCATGTTATCCTCTCTTTGTTTCCCTCCTATAAATACTCCTCTGCCCCCCTAGACGGAGTGACAGACCATTTCTCCATGCTCTAAAAATCCTGCAGACAGTAGCTGTTATAAATCCCGTCCAGGATTTCTGCAGCCAGGCACGTCTGTGCGTCAGATCAACTTAAAACCAGATTAATCTAAGTCAGTGATAAATAATATGATCTACCACTTGAATTAGATAAGGTTGATTATTGCTGCCAATTTGTAAATCATCTAATTGGATGAGTCATGTTCATTTAAAAAGAGGGCCAGGAGGTAAACTCAGCAAGCATGAATATGAAAACGTTAATATCTCTGTGATACAAAATGGTGTTTTCATTTATTGAAAAACAACTAAATGTAACTTTGCAGTTTCACACTGGAACCAAGAAAATGCTACATGTGTCATGTGGCACAGCTAAAGTCATGCTGTTGAGGCTATAATTCAACTTTTAACTATTTCAAAGATAAATGCATAACCAATTTGAATATTCTATTGTGCTCTCAATGACACAGCACAACTCGAACTAAAGAAACCATGTCAGTTTTAGTTGCTACTCTGTATTAATGGTTCATTTTTTACCAACAATAGAGACCAACCACAGAGACCTCCCTGGGAACATGCAGGAGGGCTGGAGAAGAGAGTCTGGTTGGTAGCTGAACCTAAGATTTAGCAGGTTCTGTCCTTGGAACACTGGACCAGCTTGAAAACCTCTCGCTAGGGTCCAGGTCGTCCACATGTGCACCGTGGACTCATTTGTGTCCCGTAGTGGTATCCTGCGGGGGTACTCCGGGGTGTAGACTACAGACTACATTGCCAAAGTTTGGTCTGGTCTGCATTGCTGGCATTAAGTCATGGTGGGAGCTGGACTCCACCAGAGCTGCCCTTTGTCACCAGTATTGGTCGTAGCGTTTATGAACAGAATTTCTAGGTGCAGCCAAGAGGCAGCATTTTACCTAGTTCAGTGGTGTCAGGATTTAATCTCTGCTTCACAGATGTTATGATCCCGTTGGAGCCATTGAGCAAGGATTTTCAGTTCTAACTAGAGCGATCAGAAGACTAACAAGCAGATTGGTGTGGTGCCTGTAGCAGTACAAAATTGTGGCTAGTGATTATAAGACCGAGGCTTCAGATACAAGTGGCTGAAATGAGTTAGAAATTCAGCCATTCAGGAGAAGCTGGAGTAGAAATACTCTGCACCACATCCAATCAAAGCTTTAAAGGAAAAAAATATACTTTTCTATGTTAAAAGATAAATAAAGAACAGTTGTAGTCAGTAAACTGCCATAAATGCTTACTTTATGAAGTATAATACAGAAGAAAGCTGAAATATAGAAATGGAAATAATGTGGGGGAAGGTTTGTTTTAAGGTTTGTTGCAGGGGCACCAAGAGAAAACGCATGCATGTCGGGCTTTACGTGATAAAAAGCAAAACCAAACAAAATAGATCAGCAGAAAGTTCTCTCTCAGTAATAAAAATGACAAAATAATCACACAAATTATTCGTCTTTATGCCTTCTATCTCACATGACTGAAGCGTGTACATTTATTCAGAATACTGTTCAAAGACAGACACCATGCTTAATATTTCCAATCCATACATTAAAAGTTATTTTTGCAACATGACAGCTTTTGCTTTATCGTGGTTACAACCACTCATTAGATCAGTAAACTCTGCTCACTGCTGTGACTAACAAGACCACAAACAAGTGTAACGAGTCCAGTCTGTTTGATCTTTCTCTGTTTTAGAGTGGGGACTATTTATCTTTTCACCGCTTGCTTTGAGTCTCGTCCCTCGCTTCTCATCTTTCAACAGCTCTTTATCTCCTCAGCTTGTTGCCTGTCACACATTTCTCTGGCTTGTTCTCATTAGGAGCCCAGCGAGGGGGACGAAGAAAGACCCGGAAACCCAGAGAAGGATTAACACAGGTTAATAGGGCAAGAGGGCAGTGAAGGATCAATAAATATCCAAATAATAAAGTTAATGGAAAAAAGAAGTGTCACATAGAATGTTCTTTGATCCAATCACAGATGTGAACAAGAGTGAAGTTGATGTCTCTGAGGGAGGAGAGAACGTGAGAACACTCTTGTCACATGTGTCATTGATTGTTTAAATTTTAAAAAATTTAAAAAAAAAGGGGCGACCTAAGAGCATCGCATCAATGACAACCATTCCTGGCTGCGCGTGGGACCCCGGCATACTTTTCTTGAGATTTCACATAGCTGTGGATAAGTGGACAGGATGTTGCATCATGGAGAGAAAATGTGTTCTTTAATGATAGCGGTCGGGCTGAAAGAGCAGTCTGTGTCCTGAAACGCAACAAAATGTAACAGTGCTGACAACAAAGCAGCAACATTCTCCAGTCTAAAAGATAAATTACCCCCAAAATAACAAAAATGTCCACTTGACAATAATGCGCTAAGACTGCGCTATGACTCTGCTTCCCTGTAAAGAAATGTCTCTCTCCAACATTTATAACTATTTATTTACTATCAACTTTTGCCAACAGCGAGCTGGTTTATTTAAGATGTGAACCAAGAGTCAAACACATCTTAACTGTTAATACAGTAAACTTTCAGATTTAGACAACTGTTTATGTTAAATGTCATAACTCGATTTGATTCATGTGAATTTGCAGCGTCTTGGCAAATAATTTCCTACTAAGCAGTTGAAGCTCTGCTGTCCTGTGACGAGTGGTGCTTTATCTTCCAACTATGTGCTCCATATTTGTATACAGCTGTAATTACATAGTTTAGCGGGTTTAAATCATTAGGCAAGACCCACTGAAGACCCACTTACTGGGATCTGTGTCCTCTGATGTAGTTTCGTATTTGAACTAAAGTCTGAGATAAAAGCAGCAGCAACAGAGGCGACACCGCTGTTCTGTAATATTCTAGAATATCAATCTGGCCGAGACCACAAGAAAAAGAAGGGACAAAAGCAAAGACGTCTGTCCATCACCACAGTACCAAGGTTAGACAACACTAAAATGGTGTAGCCTGATCATCCTAAACAGGGAGGGATATAAAAAGACTGTGTTTATGCATTTGATGGAAAAGTTTGGTGAAACACTGACAGCATGATGATGCTTCAAAGGAAAAAAGCGGTGTGATTCAGTAGCCTGTCAGGCTTTTCAAAGATGTGTGACTCAACTAAACACCATCTCCAGCACACAACAAGAGTTCCTCATTTCCACAAACCCACAGCTCCTTACCTCATGGTCCCTGGGGGGAGGTTAGGGAGAGGCAGAGAACAGATACAGACCTCCACAGAGGCTCCACAAATATTGAAAGTCACTATTCATGACACATAAAGAGCTGCACTGTGAACCAAAGCTCAGGTCACACTGAAGATTTTCTGTTTATCTGTGCAAATTAATTTCAGTGGCATGATGGGAAAAGATGAGACAGAGCAGACAAATGTACAATTTTTGTACCCCAAATAGACAGATTTGGGTCCTTTCATGGCTTTACTTACACAATCTAACTGGCTGAGCCAATTATGAACAGATATAAGAACCAAGACAAAAGCGGGGTCTAGAACTGATGACCTGAGAAGAACACGCTAATGGAAAGACAACTCACAGCAATCAGGATCTATAAAGATCTGCTGCTTCCACATAATCAGTGTCTGTGCAACCCACACATTCATGAAACAACCAGCAAGTCCTACCTTGAACTCCTGCAGCTGCTGTTTGATCATCTCCACCTCTGTTCCCACAATGCCCTGCATGTTCAGCCCCTCTTCAGCTTTTCCCAGCAGACTTTGCAGCTCAGCCACCAGCCTGTAGAAGTCTCGCACTCTGCCCGCAGCTTCGTCGATCTGATCCAGCCTGGCCTGGCCACGTTCACTCAGCTGGAGAGAGCAGGAAACAAGGTGAAGGAATGGTAATGTAACACAACACGGCCTCCGCATCTTTACGACGTCACTCACCTTGCCGGCCTGGCGGCTCAAAGCTTCCGTCTCCCTCCTAAGAGCCAGGAGGTCAGGCGAGGAGCCCTCTCGGCGCAGCATGGCGGTGCACTCTGTTGTATGACCCTCCAGCTCTGCCCTGAGGTTAGCAAGACGAGAGAGGAAGCCCTTCACGGCTTCGGCCTGAGAGGCCAGGGAGTCCGCATCACGTCCAACAGGACTGAGGGAGTCCAGTTCGTCATCCAGGTCAGCGAGGCGCGAGAAGACATCCCGCACGTGAGACTGGACCTCACCGACACCCTGCAAGCGGGACTCCAAGGACGAGCAACACTGTTCAATCTGATGAAGGAAGATGATGATCAGTTTAGTCTGAGCTTAACCAGTAATTACACCACCAATTAAAAAAAAAAAAAACATCTCTGAATTTAAAGGTGGATTTTCTTCTCCTTGATGTATTTTTGGAATTAAATAATTTATAAGAAAAACACAAAAAAGTGACCCTAGTGGAGATGTGGCAGATGATGCTGCTCAGTCAAACACAGACATAATGAAGACGACAGACTGAATATTTTTTCTGTCAAAACAGAACAACTTTGAGGAAGAGAACAACATGTAACCAAACAGAAAAAAATGCTGCAGCACAACAGCAAGTAAAAAATAGACTTTGCTTGAGTAGGTTGCTAACGCGTTATCTAAGCCTGATCCGCATCACTTTCTACAACACACAACCCTCTTCTCAGCTGTGATAAGGAAGATAAAAATCAGTGCTTTGTACACTGAAAACGCCTGTGACTACTGCGACCTTAAATGGAATATTTCGAGACTGAAGAGCAGAAAAATAGATGCAGGTCTGCAGGTGTTGAATTCTTGATGTTCTGGTTTACATTTCAAACAATAACGAAAGGTCGAATGTCAACAATGACCATATATGACAACTAAGTAAAGCAGTGACAGTTGTTCTGGTCTCTATCAGCTCAGTGACACCTCTCTCCAAGACTCACACACACTACATCCGGCACATTCACCCAGTGGCCTTTGGTATAAATAGTTCTGTTCCAGAAGGAATGAATTGTTGAGGTTACATTAATTCTTAACCGTTGTGGCTCCTTTCATTGCTCTCCTCTGCTCATGTTGTGCTGATTTCCCCAGAAAATTCCCACATGACAGAATGTGCTCTACTTTAGTTCGTGGGCTGAATAAATTTTGTGTTCATCTGAATCTGATCACAGCGCTGCACATGTGATCAGAAATGTAATTCAAAGCATGAACATGTTGCATCTCTAGAGAAGAAACCTTACCACGTGCATGTTCAGAGAACGTTTTAAAAAATTAAGTTAGATGGTACACTTTGTCTTTTCCTAAGTGCTGATGAGCTTTCCTTTTTCTTTTTTTTTTTTAAATACTGGACCACACCCATGGCTTAAGCTCTTCACCTTGTCTGTGACGTCGTCATATTCTTCCTCAGTTTCTTTGGCCTGCTTCTGAAGTCTCTCTGCTCCCTCTGTGCTGCCTCCTGGTGTCTGGGGTGCGTCCTGCACCAGTCCCTGGGCCAGATCCCTGAGATACACCACCTGAGGCTGCAGGGACCTTAAACTCTCCTGCTGGCTTCTCAACCTCTCCAGGCTTTTACCACTGCATGCCTGAATGGGAGAGGAGCACATGTGTGTATTTATTTACTTTTTGCATTTCCTGCTTTGCTTGATCCTGAGACATCAAATGTTTACATAAAGATGTCTGTAATAAATGTGTGAAAGCTCATGATCTGGGTATTGCAATACCTGAGGTCCCAGAGCCTCTTGAACTTCAATCTGGTGCTTGGCAGCCTCCAGTCTCCTGTCCACAGCCTGCTTTCCCTCCTCAAACTCCTTGAGGCGGGCGGCCAGCTCCTCCAGCTGGGAGGTGCAGTTGATGAGCTTCTCACTTAGTCTGTCCACCTCACGGTTCAGCTCTGCCTTCTCATCTCGTACCTTCAAAAAACAAGATTTCTTAATGACACACAAAAACATGGGGGTGTTGTTTTTAAAGTCAAATGCACCAAACTGAACACTTAAATTGTCCTATCACAAAAAAACCCAAAAAAAAGCAATAAAGCATCAAGCCAGTGGGTACCTCTTCCTCCCCGATGCAGCACTGTTCCAGCAGCTGATCAGCTGCAGTATTAAAAGTCTCTAGAAGGGGCTGTCGTCTCTCAAGGTCGAGTGAGAGACCGCGAGACTTCTGCAGGGCTTCATCCAGGGCAGATGAGTCCAGTGTTGGACGGATCTCTCCATCTTTCTCCTCACACTCCGCTAACCACGGAACGAGCTCGGCCTTGAGCTGTTGGTAAGTTTCTGCTTTGCTCAGCGTGCTTTTCAGTCTGGCCTCACGGTTGGAGATCTGGTGGTTCAGCTCCTCCCAGTCCTGCCGCAAGGAGGCCAGACGGGACTGCAGAGCGGACCGTTCTTCTGCTGGGAGAGTGGCAAGCAGCGACACTCCCTCGGCCTGAATCAGCTCGTAGGAACCTCGTTGACTGGCGATCCCACGCTGGAGCTCGTCTGTCTGTGTCAACAAGGAGCGGATCGCCTCTGGCTGACAGGGCAATGGCATGGAGGAAGTTGAACTGGGATGTGCCTGCTTGTCGAGCCAGGAGCGCAACTCCTCAAACATCTGCTGGAACTGCTGTGTGGATGACAGAGCTGCTTGGAGCTGAGACAGGCCGTCAGCTGAAAGAAAAAAAAAAAATAACACAACGATTTTAGTGATTCCATTCAAATTCTGTTGGGATTAGCAACTTAAGTTTGTTAGAAATGACTATTCCATATACATGATAAATATAGAAAACACCAGATGCTGAACAATTGTCAAAATCCTTTTGTGACAGTTCTAGATAATCACGACCACACACCTGCTCGCTCCTCCAAACTTCTCAGCGGTCCGCTGACACTTTCCAGTCGTTTACTCAGCTCTTCCTTCAGGTAGGGCTCGGCCACGATGGCGCTCAGCTCATGACAGAGCCGCTCGGCTTCGGCAAGCTGGGTCCCCCTTCGTTCCAGCTCGGAGCGGATCTCACCAGTTTCCTGCAGCCGACGTTTCAGCGCTTCAGGCTGGGCACTAAATGAGGCCTGAGCATCTAATCTTTCACTCAGAGTGGAAACACTGGAGGACAGCTTTCTGAGCAAGGCCTGGAGAGGAGAAGCAGTAGGATTGGGTTATTCTCCTGTCACTGCTCCAGAGTATGGAAACTTCACAACGTCTAGATCTTACCTGGTATCTCTCGCTGGTTCCCTGGGCCTGATCGATGTGGTTTGACCTCTGAGTCAGTCTGTTTGTGAGGTCCTCCCACTGCTGGGAAATGGAGCTCAGTTCTGCACGGACCTCCTCCAGATCTTTGGGGTCCTGAGCAGAATCCGTCTGGGAAAGGATGCCCTCCGCTGACTGGGTCAACTGGTCAAACTGTGGGCGCCGTGTCTCAAACTCACGCAGCATGAACTGAATGAAAGAGCAGGTTGGAACATATGAATGCAGGTGAAGAAATCAGGGTGGTGAAAAAAAATATTAGACACATTCATCATCTCTGTTGGTAAAGGCTGAAACAAAGAAGAGATGAAGATATAGTTTACTGTGTCCTCTGTTTTTTACCACTTAACAGTACCCTCTCTTTGATTTTGGAGATTTACATTTAAGGACATAAGAAAAGATCTGGTCCTCAACTGGTTTTGAAATCCAGTAAATACAATCTAAGATAAGCAACAATACATGACATAATGCACAGCACCATTATTTATTTGAAATCTAGGCTACACTAAGAACACCCCAATGATTCAATAGTTTGTAGAATCTACTTCAGTGCCAATAACTTGAAGTAACTGTTTGCTTTATGATGTTATCTGTTTCTTGCATCATTGCGGAGAAATTCTGACCCGCTCTTCTTTACAGAGTTGCTTCAGTTCACTGAGTTTTGCAGGCATTCATTTATGTTCCGGTCTCTTTAAGGTCCCAACACAGCCTTTAAATAAGGCTGAGCTTGGTACTTGGGACCATTACACATCATTTATTACTTTTCCTGTTGTCATTTGCTGGTATATTGGAATCATCGCCTTGTTGCATGACCTTTTATAGACAAGCTCTAGCTGGCGGACAGATGGCCTCACATTAAACCTTCATGGTTGACTCATTGACTTTTATGGCGGTTTTTGCGCTTGCAGATGATCCATTAATAACATACATTTGATCAGCAACACCTGGCTGTTACTTAGAAAGGCTGTGGTTAGTAATTCACACACTACTTGTAAAAATTGGCTTAGTTTGTGTTACATGAACAATGACATCATGTCTTATGGCATGTATTGTCCATCTGAAGTTGCATTTGACTTGGCAAGGACAAGTGTTCTGTGAAAGCAGGGTGAAATTTATTTTTTCACATTTCTGTACCTGCACTTGTTGTTTCTGCGTGTTCAGCATATTGGGGTCGATGCTCAGAGGTCCCAGCACGCTCATCATCAGCTCCTTCTCTCTCAGCCACGGCCCCAGCTGATTTGCTGCCGAGGCAAAGCTGCCCAGCCTATCAGCACAGGCCTCAAGCTCGGTTTGCCTCTGGGCTGCTGTCTGATTGGCTGTTTGCCAGCGGGAGTCTAGTGACATAGATGAGGGAAGTGTGAGAAGAGCACAGATCACAAAAAAACAAACAAAAAAACGACGTGCAAGCACATTTTCTCAGTGAAAGCAATAAAACTGTGTCTTGTTAAAATGTACAATACTGTTGAAGATTAAAGAAATCTTTCATACATCGACAAAACCGACCCGACACCCTCTTTTCTACTTCTCTGACTCATGTTCTGGGCATCCAGCAGTGTGTTTGTGTGTATATAGTCAGTCCAAATGGCTACGAAATAAGAAATATAAAAGCTCTCTTCTTGGATTTCACCTTACATATTTCTGTCTTGGTTCGCTGAGAGGAGGCACTGGTAAAAATATCAAGTATGTGAGTGAATAAACAGCTCTGACAGGAATGCTTCCCACTCACTCCCTGGATAGTATTGATCTTGTCATATTTTAGAAGAAAAAAAAAAATTGTTAAAAATTCTTTCCCTCTTTCTTCATATCTCATGTTTAAGCCTCTTTTAAGGACACTTTTTTTGATATCCTCCAGCATCTCCATCCAGATCTTTTTTTCTCCTCCTCAACATGTCAGATTTATCCAACAGACATGACAGAACACAAAGCTGCAGTCACATTTTTCTTTTCTAAGTCCCTTAGGCAGTGTTTCTTCTCCTCATCAAATGATTGCCTCAGGCACGAACACAACACACTTTCTTCACCAAAAAAAACCAAAAAACAGCTTTCTCTAAACCTGTTCTTTTAGTTCTAAACTGTCCTCTTTATTTACTGTACTTTATTGGACTACACCTTCTCCTGTCTTGAGAACAACTGCATCCTCCCCGTTACCTGCAGCACATACCTATCTCTTGTAGCTGCTGCCTCCAGGTTTCTGCCTCAGGAGAGTCGGGGTTGTCAGCGATCAGCTTCCTCAGTGTACTCTTCACCTCCTCCACCTTCCCAGAGTGCTCAGCCAGCTCTGAGAGCAGGGCCTGGAGGAATAAAAGAGAGACAAGACATAACTTCTTGAAAAGCACAAACTTCAAAATATTACAACCATTCGATAACATAAAACACCGACTTATTTTTCTCGGGTTTTAATATAAGAAAATCTATGCTTTCTACCTTGTTCTCCTGGGCCTGAGCGCGCACCACCTCCGGTTTGGAGGGGGAGGCAGTCTGTCCTTGTTTCAGGCTGTGCTCTCTGTCGCTCAGCCAGCTCTTGAGCTGCTCGGTGCCTTGTCTGACCTTCTGCCTCAGCTCCAGGGAGGCCTGCTGGAGGCTCAGACGCTCCTTCAACTCCCTCCCCACAACGTCGTATCGAGTGTTCACGTCGGACACCGCCACCTGCAGCTCCGTCAGGTCTGAGGGCAAACAGACAGAGGTGACCGATGAGCTTTGTTTGCGCAGACTTCCTAGATCAGGAGATCCAGCAGAGGGAGCACGCCGCTTAAAACGGACAGGAGACTGAATCAAAGTGAAGATTTGATGAGATCCGATTCTTTCCTTAGCGAGACTATTTTATAGAACTTAATTATTCCATTATTTCATTACAGTCATAATGGGATTAACACAACTGGTTTTAACTGGACTTGTATCAACTTGTTAACCGTCTCTTTAAATTGAATAGAGGTCAGGCTAATTATGAACTAGCTCCATACAAATAAATTGATATGAACAGACTAATTTAATTTACAATTTGATCAATTTGCACTGATTTAATTCAGATGTGTATTTGTTTCCTTCCTTGTCTTAAGTTTACATTATTTGAAAAAACACTAAGCCAAATCAAGCTGATGCTGAAAAGAAGAGATTACAAGTCTTGCAAGTCTGACAAAACTGATTATACGAGGTGTTTTGTTTTTGTTTTAACAAATGTAACATTGACAGCAGGGTCATCTGAAAAAAACTACGTTTGGTGAATCTCTACTTCATATGAAACTGATATGTGACATCAGACTTCTGCAGCGATGCCACAAGGAAGTATTAATCAGTCAAGATGAATAAGAGAGACAGAGATGGAGAGAGCTCACCTTTACAGGTGTGAATACCGTTCACACTGCTGGAACCTGCTGAGCCGTTGATTTGAGGTACACCTGGGAAAGAGACACACAACTGACTGAGGTGCAGAGACTTGTTGCATCAACCAATCTGGCGATGAAGTAACTTCTACTCATTTTAAAGGGCTCTCAACTGTGTCTCAAAGAGCTGCTGACAATGAAACATTTCAGGACTTTTAGACACCAAATAGAAAACATCACTGAGATAGTCTCAAAACAACTGAATTTTTATCTTGGGATTGATGACACGTGTCTGCTTCACTCAAAACAGGGATCATAGTATTTAGATTTAACCATGATGTTATCATGATGAAACGATGGTGCAACTCTCTTTGTAGATGAAGCTCACATTTATTACGCAATTTTTGAGACTTTGCTGTGGTTTAAACTATGTTGTACTGTTCAGCCTCATTCTTTTTACCCTTCAAATCATACATCAATAATTCCACATGGCAACATCCCTTCCATTTCTGTGGATCTGATAATTTATCACAAATGTAAATTCATCTTGTTGTTTTTAATTTGTTTCTCTCAAAACAAGTAATTCTCGACACTCCTGATTGCTTTTCTATTCCTCTTAAATTGTCTGGAAATCTCGATGAAACTGTTTTAAACTGATTAAAATGGAAGGGGAGAGGGAGAGCCTTTTTGTTTGGCAGTCCTTCCATCCTCACCAGTTTTGGTCTCAGGAGTGGTGATGTCGATGAGAAGGGACTCCAGCTCAGAGCCCGACTTGTTCAGCTCTTGAACCCTGGATTCTTGGGACTCCCAGTCATTCAAAAGGTCCTGAAGTCATAAAGCATTTTACTGAGTCACTCGGCTTTAACAGCACTTGATACAGACAATGGAATCATTTACAATACGTGAATAATTTCCTGCCACCTTAGCAACCACATAGATGCTAAGTTGTGAGACACAGACCTTTAGCTGCTGGACTCTTCTCTGCAGGCCCTCAGTGTTGAGGTTGGCCTCTTTGGAGGGCAGCTGCTCCTGGGTCATCTGAAGCCACCGGATGAGGGAGCCCGAGAGGCTGCGGAACTGCAGAAGCTGCTGCTCACAGGCCTGAATGGCAGCAAACCTGGATGTGAAATCAAAGCACAAGAAGAAAACAATGAGTCTTTTAAAGAAGGAACAAAGATTATAAAAAAAGAAAAGAGGAGTCAAATACAGAGGGAACCAGAGAAACCTCTCCACAATGTTTTCTAAGGAATAGCACTCTGAACATGAAGCCTTCAAGGCAGCATTAACTAAACCTTGACCTCTGCCTCTTTGTATGTGATCTGCGTGGAGCTGCGGCCGGAAAAGTGCTGACTGCCTGTGGACAAAACAGCCCTGAGAAGCTGTCTGGCATGGAGCGGTATCATTATCATGCTGCTATTTTCTCTCCTTTGGGATTTAAGATTGCAAGTTACCCGAGAGGGCTGTTTATAGTACGGACAATGAGCCATGTTCACACTGCTTATATTTATACAAAGTCCTACTTAAGAGGTCTGCATGCACATCGAATAGGCTCACACAAACACAACACACATCAAATTAATATATTTTTCAAAATAAACTGCCCTTTTTGTTTGTGGTTGGGAATGAAAAAAATTGTTTTGCATGACCGCCTCCTGAAACTGTCATCTAATCTAATAAATCTGTGCAAGACCGATGGGCATTTATAAATTTCTAGAGCGATGTCATTTGGTAGGCATAGCAACCATCACTTCATAGAGGCAGTACATTTATTATTATTATTAATAAATATTCATCCATCCGATAAAACCTGATATTTTTGCTAATTCAAGATCCATCTCTGTTTTTTGATGATGGACTTGTATTAAAGTTCTCTTGTATTTCTTATAGTTTGTTGCCCGTCAAAAGACAAACTGACATGATTTAATCTGTGAAAATCAAACCCATTACTCCCTTAACTCCTTTACCTTTCATTGACATTTTCTTCCAGTTTGGTGAAATCATCAGTCACACCTTTCACATGATCCAATAAGCTTTGGCTGTTACTGAAAGCGTTAGAATGGCTGAGCTCAGTGCCAAGGTTGCAGAAGGATTTCAGTTGACCCACTTCCTGCTCCAACTCAGATCTGACCTCCTGAGGAAAGATGGACAGACAGATATAAGGTACGTAGATATTTGTACAAGCTTGGAGGGGTCACACTGCTGAACAGCCGTTCATGCAAATGACTACTCTGATCACCTCGATGGTCTGCCTGTAGTCATCCACGCTGCGGTCTGGCTGACCCACCGGCCTCAGAGCTTTCTGTCGGCTCTGGGTGAAGACCTGGAGGTCGGTACCGAACCGCTCGTAGCTCTCCAGTCTAGGCAGCAGACCTTTGAGCTCGGTCTCCCTCTCGGCCTGGCTGGCCTGTGCTGCGGCGTAATGCTGAGTGAGTTCATCTAAACTGCGCTGGAGGCCCGAGGCTGTGGAGGCGTCAGAGCTCTGCAGTAGTTTGGAAACAGAGTCGCGTGTAGCTTCAACGCTGCCCTGCCGGGACAGAAGCTCCTGCCGAAGTTTCTGATGAAGCAAAGCGTAACAAGTGATGAGACAGTAATTTGGAGATTCACAGATATGATGATTAAAAATGTGAATGATTCATCAAACTGAGATCTTTAAACTGAGAAAAGCACATTGACTTAAATCCTGATTCTTCTAAACATGCCGCAAAACTGTTTAAGGAAACCACAATTTATTCCTTGCTTCTGATCCCACCTGGTTCTGGGTCAGAGCCTCTTGCACAGCTTGTGCAGTGGGCTCAATTGGTCCTGGGTTCAAAACCAGTTTGTCCAGCCAACTCAGCAGACCCTTCAGGCCCTCCTGCACGCTAACGGACTGTGCCACAGCTGTCTGCAGATGTTCGGCACGTTCTGAGACAGACGCAGAAAGGGAGCCGAATCTCTTCTCCAAACCATCTGAACAGGAAGCGTGAACAGTAACAATGTTAAAGTCGTGAGCACAAAAACTGAACCAAAAGCCAAGCTGGAAAAATAATGGCCTGGATCCAGATGTGGCAGTTTGTCATTAGGAGTAAAGAGATGTTACCTGCTGCACAGAGGATGTCGACAGCCTTCAGAGAAGGAGATTCTTCTGCGCTGACCAGATCTCTTCCTGCTCGCTTCACCTTCTCCAGCTGCACTGAGCGCTCTGCCAGTTCATCCTGAAGTAGCTAAAGACAGGACACGTTTAAAAATTAGCTGGACAGCTGAAAAATAATTTTAATACTACATCCTTTTATTCAGAAGTTAAATCCTTCCCCCACATCTTTTGCAGTTATGCAACAGCTGCATGCTGACCTGCACTTGTCGTAAAGTGTTCTGTAGATTCTGTGGGTCCGTCTCCCCGCTGGATTTGGCCATGCTTTGGTTTTGCTCCTGAGTGCTCAGCCAAGAGTGGAGGGAGACCACCTCATCCTGGTACTGCTGGTACCTCTCCAACAGACTGGACAAACGGCCGCCCAACTCTGTTGACTGCCCACAAACAGGTTTTAATGATATGTGAAGGGAAAACAGAGGGAGGATTTTCAGAACACAGACGTTTAATTCTCACTTTGGTGTGGAGGGTTGTGTATCTGTGGTTAGCATCCTGCAAATTTTCAGTGACCAGCTGCTTGGTGCTGTCCAGAGCTGGATCTGAACCTCCGACTTGCTCCAGAGCTCCTTGAACGGAGTCCAGAACCTTCTGACCAGAAATGGAGACAAAGCGCAGGTCTGCCTTGTGGCAAATGACATCCTCAGCGAGCTGCAAAGAAACACATTTGCAGGTCAGCTGCAGATAGTCGCACCAATACTGAAGGCCTGATTAATATATATTTTATCTACAAAGACTTTTCTTGTCGAGGGAAACAGGCAAACATCATCATGATCAGTTCACGACTAGTTCAAATTCCTTGAATGCATGGGAAAAACTGTGTAAAAGAAGCATATAACACATGTGATATCAGGGGACTCATGAGAAAATGATCCCAGACGAGTTGAGAGAGTTTCTCATGGGGTCTCAGATTGAAAAGTCTGATTGTATGAAGCCACTGAGTGGGAGAAAAGGACTAACAGAAACTCCTTCACAGATAATTAGAGGGGAATTGAAACAACGCACTTAAGTCACACATATTTGGATGCAGTGAGTTCTTCTCAGTCCATTTACTTTTAAAATAGCTTAAACAAGTCTTCGCAGTCGCTGCAACAATAAAACCTGCTGGACATCGAAAACATTCATGTTTTTTCTTGTGTTGGGTGTAATCACATTACTATTAAAGTAATGGTAATATTATATTTGTAGCAACGCACGTTACAATGTTTTGGTTTTTTTTCCCCAAAATATTTTTTAAAGACATTTTATCCAAACTGCGAGACTTTCCAATACCAGAAAATTACTTCTGGGTAAATACTCACTGTTGGCTGCCGTCAGTGGAGGTGATGAGTGCGGAGATGGATTAGCTTACACCTCCCCGATATACTCACATTATATTCATTATTATTACATTATTCATAATTTAAAAAGTGCTCCATAATTTTTGCTGGTTAAGCATCCAGTATCAACATGCAGTTACTACAGCAGGTAATAAGAAATATTGTAATAAAAAGTAGCATATTCAGCTTAGTGCACCATGTATGTACAAGGTAATATAGTCATTGACCTTTGCTATTTAAGTGTTCAACCACAGAACCTTCTGTCATGTTATTAACGTGCATTTTCTGCACCTTTCTGTGCTCCTCCAGCCTGTCCTTCAATCCTTGTGCATCTGTTTCTCCTTCCCCCAAGGCACGGAGCTCCTGTTCACTTTGTTCCAGCCAGGTGCCTAAACTTCCATGTTCCTGTAGGAATTTACTCAATTCGTCCTTCAGAGCCTCAGACTTCCTCAGACGGTCCTGAAAACAGCGGTTATACAGCAGAGTTGGTTGGTCATGTAATCGCATAAATACCTTACAGATCAGTGACTAAAAACTATAAATATAGTATCTGGTGTCCTTGGAGACTAAGAAACATATTGGTACTGGTAGTACCTGGCAGCTTTGCAGTCTGTCCTGGTGCTGAGCCTGCAGCTGGTCCAGGGCAGCCCGGAGTCGCTGCTTCTCTTTGGGGGGAACCGTTGAGTCGGGCTGGTCCAGAAGGGAGCGAGCTGACTGAGTTATCTGCAGTAACTGTGCCTGCTGAGCCTGGAGCTGCTGCAGCTCCGTCTGGGGGTGAAAAATAAAATAAAAGATCAGAGGCCATAACTCAGTGATGTTGAAAGATGCTGAAAGGCCATATATATTAAGCGGAGATCCACACCTGCAATGACTCTGTGTGAGATGTCACAGCGCCCTCTGGCTGTGAGAGGGATGTATCAAAAACATCTCGAGCTGCTCCAGGCCCAGCTCCTCTCCTGGCTGCTTGGTCGAGAGAGGTCAGGCCATTCAGAAGAGAGTCTATCTGGCTTTGGGTCTCCTGTAGTTCCTCAACTGCCTTTGCCTGGAGAGGTGACAACAGGAATGATAGAGAGAAGAGCAAGGAAGCAGGGGAGAAATGAATCAGAAGTAGGAATTAAATGGCATCAAATAAAGTTTCAGTATGTTCTAATGTTTTCAAAAGTCTATAATTCATGCAGTCATGGTTTATTGGAATAGACAGACAAAGTAGGTCTTGATTAGGATTAAGTTTCTGGGCCGTATGCGACTGTGGTTTAACTCTCTTACTCTTTGTGTGTTCTGCTGCATAGTCGTGTTGATGGCAGTGTCAAGTTCTGTCAACGATGTGTTTGTTGAATCTGTCAGAGCTCCGTACTGCTCCTTCATCCTCGTCAGTGTCCTGTGGAGGTTCTCCTTCTCTTCTGGGCTCAGGCTTTCTCCTCGCTCTGCCAGAAACTCCTCTGCTGACCGGATGGCCTCAGCTATGCCCTCACGTTTCGCCTGAAGGTCCTTCTGTACTTCCTGAAGTAGAGACCAAAAAAAAAAAAAAAGAGGTCTGAATTAATTCTAACCCAAAACTGAATGAATTAAGAAAGATTGTAATCTGAAACTTGGAAACTGGATCTCAGCTGTATGAACATGCATGAGAGATGAATATGCTTTCCTACCCTGAGTTTCTTCTGTTTCTCTTGAAGGGTGTTCACATCAGCCGACTCGGCTCCAGGTCTCTGACTGGCCAACAAACTGGCAGCACCAGCCAACCACATGTTGAGGCCTTCGAGTTTCTGAGAACACTCAGCTTTCTGCTGTTGTACCACCTGAGACAAAGGTGTACAAAGAAGTAGCAAAGACCCACAAAGAAAGACAACGTCAGGAACTGGGACACGAATTAAAACAAAAACATGCCTCTGGAGAGGTTAAAAAGTAGTTTTCTTCCAACAGTTCTCACATTTTTTCTCATAGGAACAGGCTAATAACACTATTTAGTGCACAGGCTGCCAAGCTTTGAGCAGGTTGTGTCCAGAGTTCACACTTACACACACAAGCACACACAAATCTTTGAATCAAAACGCTGGTCAAGCAGCAACACACAATACATAGAGAAATCAAACAAGTAACTGTTTATTGGCTGTGGTTTTTTTTTCCCTATTTCTCCTGAGAGAGGAGAGAAAAGAGGAAAAACAGTTAAGCACTGTAGCTGGCAAAACTGTTCTGTGATCAGTTCTCTAGCTGTTACCGCCGTGACACAAGCGATTTTTCTCTTCAGTGGCAATCTGGAACAGCAAGGCAAACAGGTTAATCCAACACATGTTATAGAGACGTGCAGAGAAGCAAACACACCAACAAAGAGCCTGTGTGGAGGGGGAGGGGTGAAGCAGCAGGGGGTTCAATCTAGGTAGGAAAATCAGCAGTTTGAGATGATGTTTGATGATACTAAAAGTGCAAACTATGATGGATGTTAGCTAGTAAATACTGGGGTTTTAACAGTTTCATGGAGTAATGTAAGAAAGCATGACGAGGCTTTAAATATGAAAGCTGCAGAGCGTGTTCAGTCATTTCTTTCCAAACCTCTCTCTCCCTCGCACTCTTCCTCTCTCTTTCTTTTTCCTCTTCCTTCACCCTCTCATCCCTTTCTCTCTGGGCCGACAGGGCATCAGCCCAAGCCTGAGCTCGGCCGGACGCTCTGTGGAAGGCCTTCTGCAGCTGCTGAAGCTGCCCCAGCAGCAGCCTGCTCTGCTCCGGGGCGAGGTCCTGCGCCCGCTCCGAGATGAACACCTGGATGTCAAAGACCACACTGCTGACCTCACTGGAGCGAGCCGTCAAGGACGACTGGATGTCCTTAGAGGGAAGAGGAGGGAGAAGTGTCAGAGGAATGCCAGTGTGCCCTATCCCTCAAGTAAAGAAAAATTTAATTTAACATACTTTAGCCTAAGAACAGACCATGTCTAGCAAGCTGTAATGAAACAATGGTAGTATGTACTGTAGAGTAGATAAAAAGGCAGAAACGGGGACGTTTTGAGTTTCTGCTCTATGCCACTGAGCCAGTGATGGAGGTAGACAGAGAGCTGAATATCCATGTGTGAAAGAGGGCAGAAGAGCTTTAATCTACAATGCTGTGGTAACTCAGCTGATTTCTGCAACTCCCGCTTACGGTGTGTAAATATATTGATGTGTCTGTGAGCTGCCTGCTGGACCTTATCGTAACAGCAGCAGCTTAGCAAGTACATCTGTTTTTGAATCAATACAGTGCAACCTTGAAGAGCTTTTATGTGCTGCTGCTTCTACAAGAATTGTTCAAGAAAGACCGGTGAAGCAAACTTTAGAGATTATAATTACTCTCGAATCCTCAAACTAGGTTATAAGTACTCAGATAAAACTCCTTATAATTAAATTCGTTTAGCAGAAGAAGCTTAAAGAAGCTAGCAAGGCACAGGGAACATTTCTGGTGGGGGAAAAAAAACTTAACTTTAAAAAAAAAAAAAGCAAAAGAAAGAGTTAAAGATGAAGGGACGACAGCTTTGACAACAGACTGATAAATCATAAAAGAAATCTCAAATTTATCAGTGGATGATTCTGTATTCAAGCACTTAAAAACCTGAACATCTTAAATGATAGTAAATTTATCAATAGAAAAAATTTTTTTAGTTCTCACTGAATTGGAGGTATTTTGAGAAAGGAATAAAATGAAAAGCCCCCCCCATGCCAAAACATTTTCCTGCTGCTGTAAACACATATTCAGATAACTTACCTTGCAGAGTTTCAGTTGCTGGGCCAGCTGATCGTCACTGTGATCTTTCTCAGTTTTATCCATCCCTGCCTTTCCTCCATCCATCTCAGTCTCCATCTCCCCCAACCAGGACAGCAGCCCCTCCACTTGTTGTCCCAGTGACTTCTGCTCAGCCGTCACTGCATCCTGAAGAGATATCAAATCAGTAGAATTTTACTCCCGAGCTATTTTTGGCTCTTTTCTGTGAACTACAAATATCAGCACTGAGACCAAAGGAGGTGGCTTTTTTGGATCCAAAAAGACATTTCTGAGAATGGTTTAATTTGCCCCTGTTTCTATTACCTTATACGAGTCCCTGTGGTCTCGTAGGCCTTGCATAATTCCCTCAGAGAGCGCTATGGCAGCCTCATATCCACGAGCCAAGCATCGCCCGTCCTTTTCCAAAGCCAATAGGAGCTGTGGAGGAACCTCTTTAGGTTGGGGCTTCAGCAGTTCCTCAGCAGCCTGCACTTCTTTCATGATCTCGGGCTCTAAATCTCGTAGTTCAAAGTCCAGAGTCTGGCAGACAGATTAAGAAAGGTTTTCGTGATATTTTTTCTGGTACGGCGGTAATCTTTAAATCAGTTGTATTGTTGGTCTCACACTTTTAACCAAAAATTCAATTCTGAAGAGAAAAAACAATTGAGGGCCTTTCGACAGTTACTGTCAGTTAAAGAGGTATACTTCACCTCAGTCTGGCGGATGATGTCATCCAACGCGATGAGGCTGCGGCCCACAGACTGCTGCTGCTGCTGTTTCAGTCGGACCTCAATGTGTCTAACCATGGAGACCAGGGCTACTATTCGCTGGTCATGCTCCAAGTATTCCTGCCTCATTAATGAAGACTGTTGGAGTGGAGAAGTTAAAAACAGTTTAATTACGCTACAATAATAAGCATATCCACACCTTAAAATCCCCTCCAAAAAAGAAAAAAAAAAACTACATGAAAATGAAAAGCCTTCTTACTTTGCCAAATGTGGATGTCGCTTCCTCTTTGTTTGACAGAGTATCTTTGCTGATGACATCCTCCTCGTCTCCGCAGCTCTCTGTGGCTCTATCAGACTCACTCACTCTGGGTGGTTCAGACTCACCTGCAGCATCTTCTGAACTCAAAGGTGCTGCTTTTGCAGTGTCAGGGTGTTCCTGCTGGTTCTGTAAAGATTCTGAAACATGGCTACTTTCAGTTTCAGGTGGCTGGCGATTTATCTCTTTTCTACTTTTTACAGTAATTTCTTCTGATAAAGGACCAGGAGCCATAGAGGGGGCTGTGGACTGTATGTCCTCCTTGTGAGCATCATCATGAGAAACATCAGCAGATGTACTGGCTACTCGACTGTCTGGGTGGATTTCCTCTGCCGCTTGTAAGTGCGGAGTTTGTTGAGATTCAGTTCCTTGTGTTGCCTCCTCATTGGTCCCATCAGTATCTGGAGTCTTGACGACATCACTGGCTGAGTGGCGATGAGCATCTCCATCCATTCTCTGTCCCTCAGCCACGCCTGAGCTACCCAGTTCTGGTTTTGCTGAAGTGGATTTTGTGTCAGTTTTTGTTGCACTCACACCAGAGTCCATTTTGCCATCTGTGGATAACTTCTCTGCATCAGGTTCAGCTTTCCCTGTCACTTTTGGACCTTTGGACTTCTTGTTCTTCTTACCTTTTTTAGTTGTCTGAGTTTCTTTTGGCTGGACGGGTGGCACTGTCTCAGCATCTTTTTGTGCATCTGCTTGTCCAAACTTCCGCTCTTTTCCTTTATCAGTGGAAGACGTCTCTACAGGCTTGTCTTCAATGGTCTCTTGAGGTATAATTTCTTTAATTGTTTCCTCTGGTGAAGTAATTTGGTCCTTACTGTCTTTTGGTGATGTGGGAGGTTTCACACCATCACCTCTGATGTCATGGCCCTCAACTCCACTGTCAGCTTGCAGACTTTGAGCCTTTACATCACTTGCAATGACGCCTTGATTCTCCTTCTTCCCCATCTCCTTCCGTAACACCTCCAGCTCTTCAGCAGCCTGCTTCTCACTCACTTCTTTCTGAAACACCTTTTTAAGGATACTCTCTTTGGCTTTCAGTATCAAGGCTGCCTTTTCATCATCTGCCATTGTTGGCTTTTGAAGCATTTCTTTCTCCTTCCTTATATTCTCCTCCTGAACAATCTCTTGTATCTGAGAGACCGAAGTCTTCACCTCTGAATCCATTTTCTGTTCCTCTTCTTTCATCTCTTCTTTCTCATCAGGCTTTTCTGCCTTCTTTGGTAACACTGTGTCGTCTGCATCTTTCCTGGGCTCATGTTTTGGTTTTAAGGATTTCAGACTTGCAGAAATCTCCTCAGCCTGTTTTACTGAATCATTTTCAGACTCTGATTTCCCATCACTCTTTGCAGCATGTTCTCCACTGGGATAGTCTGTTGACGATGGCACGTCATGAATCATAAATTTCTTATCACCGTCAAGTGATGGTAGCTTATCTGTCACTACATCAGCCTCTGATGTCCCTTTGGTTTCTGCATCAACTTGATCAATCTGAGATGGATGTTTTTGCTCTGAAAGACTTCTTTCAGTTTCCACAGTTTCTACCTCTTTGCCCTTTGCCTTCTTTTTATTCTTCTTCTTCCTTTTGCTCTTACTTTCTGAATCTTTGCTTAGAGAGGTCAATGACTGGCCTGACTGCTCCACATCAACAGCAGTTTTGATTTCCAAGTCACTGATCTTGAAAGATTTCTCCATTTCTTTACCGTTTTTATTTACAGCATCCTCTCCATACTTGTCTTTGCTCACATTCACTGTGTTGTCTTTGTTTTCTCTGTCATCTGTACTTTCTGCTGCCACAGTTCCTGATTGGTTTCCCTCTTCAGAAGGAAGAAGAACCACTATTCTGCTTCCTTTGCTGGACCTATCCTCCTTGTCGTTATCCCCCATCGGCTCCTCAAAGGTCACTTCTCTGACATCTTTCTCAGGATCTTTGTCAGTCTGACAGACATGTGCCTGCATGGTCTCAGCTGATTTCAGATTCTCATCAAGCTCCTGTTTAGGATGAGTCTCTGATTCACTGGTTTCTTTCTGTGGCACCATCTCATTTATGGCTAACTGAAGTCTTTTCCCAACATTAGTTGCAAACTTTAGCATTAAATCCATGGACTGATCTGGTTCAGTTAAAGATTTTTCTCCCACTGGCTCTTGTTCTTCTGCAGTGGTGTCACAGAAGAGTGGCTCATGTGAAACTACAGAAGTCACTGTTATGTCATCCTCCTGTGTGAGCTCTACACCTCCTACTGAAAGTAGAGATTGTAAGGGTGCCTCAGGTGTGTTTTCGAGGGTGTCTGTGCTTGCTCCTGATGATAAGTTAGCAGGGCTATATGTTCCATTTGATGAAGTAACAGGTGTGATGCTATGTTCTGCCTCAACTTTCTCCTGAATCTCTAAAGCCATGTCACTAGGTATCAGCCCTAATGCAATGGCATCACTGAGATTTGAGATTCGTTTTCCAGTAGCAGGATCAACTAAGCCTCCTTTCAAAAACTGGTTGGTAGCTATTTCTTTAACCATCCCATCTTCAACTAAACCTCTTCTAGAAGCTTCAGGTAGTGGGAGCCTTTCTCCAGTCTTGATATCAATGATTCCATGACTGTCTGCCTGACTTTGGAGCAGCCTCATTGCCGGAACTGGGTCAACTTGCTTTAGTGCAACTGCTTCAGGAAGCGTCAATTTGTCCATAGTTTTCTCATCATGAATACCTTGAAATGGTTTCACCTCCAAGAAACGTTTCCCAGTTTCAATATCTATTTTGCCCTGATTTACAAGTTCTGAGTATGGCACAATGTGTGCAGTTTGGGGATCAATCACTCCTTCCGTAACCGCTGGAGAAGCCATGACTTCACTGGCTAACCTCTCGTCTATGAGACCCTTTGAAACTGCTTCTGTCAGTGTCAGCTTTAATCCAGTGTCAGGGTCTAAAACAGCTCCAGTTGAGGCCTGAAAAGAAAATGCTTGTGGGTGACTTGAAGGGCTGACTTTTCCTTGGTAGACCCACTCTAGCTCTTCAAGCCCAGGTGCAATGGACCGATCGACCAGTCCTCTATCGACAGCATCAGAGACTGAGAGCCTAATTCCTGAAGCGTGATGTATTATCCCACCTTCAGCCACCTGCCTCGCCAAGACTTGATAAGCCTCGTCAGATGTAATTAAAGCTCTCTGAATTGCTTGTTCTATAGGAACTGGAGATTTAGACTCTGGATCCACAACACCCTCCATCTCTAGCTGTAAACTTGCTTTCTTTAGGGATGTTTCTGAGCCTGTATCTTTTCCTTTATATGCCTTTTCCAGTGCCACCAATCCTTCTCTTTGATCTTCTTCAATCAGTCCCAGGTTTTCTGCCAAAGTGACAGAGAGCTTCTTACCCCTGCGTAGGTCAACAATCCCTCCAGATGCTACCTGGGCCTCAAGAAATCGAGCAGCAGTGTTAGAGTCAATCAACCCAGCCTGAGCTGCATCCCTGAAACTGAAGATCTGCCTTTTCTCTACATCCACAACACCTGCAAGTGTTTTATCTGACTTCAACACACTCCACATTAGATCTTCATCTAATAAACCTTCTTGCATAACTTCCTCCATGCTAAGTGACTCACCACTGCTAGCATCTATGAATCCCCCAAACAGACCTGCCTGAGCCATTAATTTAACTGCTGTATGGCCAGGAAGGACACCCTGGGCTACAGCCTCATCTGGCAGCAGCTTTTCTCCTTCCTCTGTCATCAGACCTCCATGTTTGAGCTCAAGGACCAACCTCTCCAACTCATCTTGCTCCCCTTGTATCTCCATCTCTGTTTCAAAGTTATCTTCTTCAGGTTCAGCGAGTGAGTCCGTCTGTGGTTCAGGCAAACGTATTTTGTTCATTTCTAACTCAACTTGAGAAAGTTCTACATCTTCATGTTCTTGTGGGAGTGTTAATTTAACATCTTCAAGAATCTTCTCTTTTGCTACTGCTGCTTCGATATCTTTATGTGATTTGAGAGAAGCCTGTGTGATTACATCGGTAGCTTCCTGACCGGGAATATCCTTCAGCTTTGATTCAGGCTTCTCCGAAGCCATCATGTTATCTATACCGGACTTGTCTTCCTTCTGGTCATTTACATTGGAATGTACACAAATGACATCTGCAGCTATATAGGTCAGATCTCTTTCTACAGTTGCTGATGAATCCTGCTGCATTTTGTTGTCATTTGCCCCATCATGCATTTGTTTGACATTGTGGGTGTCACTAATCTCAAAATCCTTGCTTGTAGTCATGATGGCTTCCTCCACTTCCATGTCTTTGTCATTCACGTCTTTATCTGTGAAACTCAAGTTTTCCTCCATTTGTAACCTCTCCTGCTTATCTGTAGTCACAATGCTTGGAGGCTTAACTTCACTTGATTCTCTAGTTACCGAGTCAGTAGCTTTGACCAACATTATTAACTCAGGATCAAGCAGAACCAATCGTCTTCCAGAATGAGCATCCACATAGCTGTGAGTCATGATGTGAAATAACAGTTTGTGCCTGTTTTCTTCTTCAGGATCTGTTTTATGTGCTGGTGTAGTTTCCCAAACGGGACCTGTAGGAGATGCCAGAGGTGGAGGAGAGGATGGGGGTGGAGAAGAACTGGTGGAACCCCAACTCAAACGGTTTAGAGATGGGGTACCAGACTGATTCATGTTGGAAAGAATATCTGGTATGGATATGTTTCTGAGACAACTAACAACACTAGGCTCAAGGGTCTCTTCAGCAGCCACATTCAGTGGCAGGATCTGGAGGGTTTCTGGTTTGTACAGAGCCCCAATGGCATGTCGTTGCCTCAGGATGTTCCTTGCTAGATCTCCTGAGATCACTCCTTGTTGAAGAGCCTCAGCCACAGGCAGAAGTTCTCCAGATTCAGGCCAGAGGAGTCCCATATAAGTCCAAAGGAATTCAAGGACCAACAGAGCCAATCGAGGTGAGAGAAGGTCCCTGCAGATGCTCTCCTCTAAATCCAGACGTTCTCCACTAAGAGGGTCGAGAATTCCACCATTCTGCAGCTGTCGTGCCAACATGGTACAGGCTAAATCCTGATCCATAAGCCCATGGCGAACGGCCTCATCAACTGTCAGTCGGTGGCCGGACCGTGGATCAGCAATGCCACCTGCAAAGAGCTGGGCCTCAAGAAGTCGAACAGTAACTTTCCTATCAATCAGTCCTTCCTGGACCGCACGGAAAATGCCAACTTTTCTTCCAGAACGGAGACAAACAGTTCCTCCAGGCTGTTGCTTCACAGGAAGCAGAAGGAGACCCGAGTCATCATCGAGAACACAGCGTAGTTGTAGCTCGTGTAGATTTACTTTTTCAGCTGTGTTTGGATCGATCAGCTCTTTGTGTTGCAACATTGACTGTAGCTTGTTTAAGATTCTGTGAGACAGAAGCTTCATGTCTTCTGCTTGCTCCAAACTCAGGATTTTCCCAGATGAGTCTCTCAGACCTCCGGTATTAATCTGACATTCAAGAATACGAAGTCCCACCTCTTCTCTGATTAGTCCGGACTCCATGGCTGCAGCTATAGGCAACACATTTTGCTGTTGGTCACCCAGAGACTTGCTGCTTTCTACCAATTTCAAGCCATTTTCAAGATCAGACAGGATCTGTCTAGTACGAGTGTCAATCAGGCCTCGAGTTAGACTTTGCTCCAGCGAGAGACTGACAGGGGAGTCAGGCTGGGTGAGGCCACCCATAATGAGTTGAGCCTCCAGCAGTTTATGG
Source organism: Arrhamphus sclerolepis (assembly GCA_037176975.1). Classification (NCBI taxonomy): domain Eukaryota; kingdom Metazoa; phylum Chordata; class Actinopteri; order Beloniformes; family Hemiramphidae; genus Arrhamphus; species Arrhamphus sclerolepis. The sequence goes on from JBAMYA010000003.1 coordinate 7,224,505, forward strand.
CAGGTGTCCTGGTCAATGAGACCACGTTGGGCCGCTTGAAACACTGAGAATGTTTCCACTGATCCCAGGTCAATCACTCCAGCAATGGCAACTTGGTTCTGCAACAAAGAAAGAGAACAAAATTCCAGTTGACATCAATTCTGGTATCAGCATGTTACGGCACTTAGGGTAAGCACATTTATTAGGTGCGTTTCCATCAGCGCAGTTCCACCAGATGGGAACCTCTAACAGCGGCGACTCCTTCCTCAGCCCCCTTCAGCCAACATGTCTCCACTCACTGAAGATGTGCTTCAGTGAGTGGAGACATGGTAAAAGGTAACAGGGCCTGCAAAATGATGCGGAAAATATTTGGGGGTTACAGGTGATTGCAGAGTTTGTTTTGGTAATATGCTGTAGTGACATTGAATGACAAAAGACGACTTCTACGCGAAGTGGTCATTAGGTGGTTGAATGCTGTCATATCCTGCCCGCAGCATACCCAATCAGCGAGTGAGTACTACCTCCCCGTTCTAGAAGTTTAGCAGGGAAGCTCTGACTACCACTCTTGCAACAGGAACATTTTTCAGCTCTACAAATGGTTCCTGAAAGCCTTTTTGCAGGGCTGTTTCTGATAATGGAAACCTGCATCATCAATCCAGCGACCCAAAAACTACTCTCAACCCCTGCTAGTGGAAACGCACCTATGTTCTGTTATCATGTTACACTATTATAGCATAATATGGGGCAGATATGAAAACCAGAAAAAGAAGAAAACCCACAACCACTTGCCACAAGAAGCTGGTTATATATATTTAAAATTACAATACCATTCGACTGGCATGTTACTTCTCAGCACTTATTTGAAGCTTGATTGTTTCTGTCCATATTTTGATTTCTCTTTTTTCAGTCAAAAAGCATTGTGATACTTACCACAATGATTCTAAAACAACCACTAAGCATGCAACAAAGCAAATTGTACAGAGTGCAGAAAAGGATCTAGATAAAGATAAGCAAAGATGTACTAAAGTTCACACAGGTATTCAGAGGAAGAGAAGAATAACACATCTACAAGAGAAAAACTAACAGGCAACGGTAAGAGAGAAAGCGAGCGCTACTTACCGTACGGGCTTGTCCCGTGGTGCACACACACTAATGGGCCAGCTTTTGGCTCGGCAGAGCGAGGCGCGACAGGTGAGAAGCTGGTTGTTAGGCGTTCTGCATGCTAGTCTTCATTCTGATTGCTAACACTGCTTTGATGCTAAATCCTTCCACTGACTTAACTTTTCCTGGAACTAATGTGGAACCAAAATAAAACCTCCTAAAATGAATGCATCGATTGGGTTGTTTTTCTTTTCTTTTTTTTGTATTTGGCAGTTTATCATCATATACTCGTAGCTTGGCCAGCTGCATGCATTCTCAGCACGAAGGTGCTCTGCCCTGAATGGGTCCATTCGCATCCACAGGTACAGAACCAATCACATGAGGCCAGGGCGTGGGCTTTTACTCAGGGCAGGAGAGTCCTATAGCCCCTTCATACCAACCAAGATAGTGGCAGATTCCTTCTCCCACAGCGTACCATCAAGCTGTCACATGTTTACTTTCTCTGTATGGCTGTATGACCATCCAGAGGACAAAATGGCGTCCAGAGGTAGTTTCCTCTGTGTCCGTTGGTACTGCCCCTTGGAATTCAATAGATTCCTCTGGATTTGACAATTTTTTTTTGTATTGAAGAGAAAAATAGTTACAACAGCTGGCCTAGCTATTATACCTGTCCACTAGCTCAGACCAAAATCTATCATATAGTATTCTATTACTTTTGGTATGGGAGTAAAAACTATATTGAACAGGGTGAAAACATCTTAAAGTAACTGAATGGCAAACTGAACTTATTGACTTATCAGATTTAGAAAGTGTCTTTTAGTCCTGCCCCCCCTCCCATCACTCATTCTGATCCTCCATTTGGATGTCCAACAATTCTCCTTTGGCAGCTGTTAGTGAGTTTCAAGCACAAGGCTGGTTTAAAGTTTCACACATTATCAGTATGCATTAGAACAAACACAAATAATCCCATTCACATACACATACAGACACACACACACACACACACACACACACACGTTTGTGAACTGGACACAACATGCTCAAATGGTGAAGTGAGTTATTTTTCTTTTCTTTTGCACAGCCGGCCTCTGGTGCACTTACACTGAAACACAAGTGACTCAATAGAAATTCTATTATTCAGTGAGTTATTTTCAGTCACAAGAAGCATAATATGGCCAATAGAACATAAGAGCTATTGTAAATTCTTACACACATTCAGATCCATTTGTCACTGACGTACCAAACACTGGGACAGGAACAGTTTTATGAAATGAAACGTGAATCCCCATGGGGTAAACTTAAGCAAAAAAACAAAACAACTCAAAAAGTAAAAGGCAACGTGTTGACTTCATGAAGTGATGTTTCACTACTATATAAAGGAAAACAGATAAATATGCCAATTTGCAGCTACAAAAAGGAAAATGAAGGTGCAGCTATTTTGCAAATGACTGCTTCTAACGATCATGTGAAAAATCTAATCTTTTTTAATTTTAAGGTTTAACATTTCAGGACATTTTCTTTTTAAAAGTAATATATGTAAATTCAACCTCAGATGAAAAACAACAAATAGCATGTTATATTCTCACATTTACCTAAAAAGTGTCATAAAAACTAAGCAGCTTGCAGGACGGCTTTAATGTAAAGTAACTTTTTTTTTGTATGTTATCAGCCTCTCACAGTGCTGTGGAGAGTTTTGGTCCATTCTTTGTCCCTACTCTGCTTCAGTGCATTGAGCTTTGCATTCATTAACTTATGCAATACTTTTTTTTACATTTCTCTCAGACGGAAACCTGCGTGTCCAGCGTCTCCTTTTAAACTTGTCAACACTAAACAGCACATGGCTGCTACTTAACCTTTCACTCACTGCTTCTGCAGTTTTAGCTTAGCTTTTGCTTAATGGAGTGTAAAATGTTTTCTTATTTTTTTTTATTCATCCATTGTCCTAAATGACACCTTTTGCAGACCAGCTAAAAATATTAAGTCCTGATATGGAAAACCTTAGAACTGACAGAAAGTGTACTTTCTTTTTCACATGACTGTATGACATGAGAAGCTATACATCTTTTACAGCAGCTGTTATGACTAGAGCAGGATTGGTCGACTACAGCACCACAAAGGCCATGAATTAACCAGGTTAGTGGTTAAGCACACGTTTTCAAATTATGATAATGGAGATGATAAAACCCCAGGCGTGGTCAGTTGATGAGATGAATGCAGGCTTTTAGGAGAACAATGTGATGGTGGATTACTTCATGCTGAGGCCCAGTTCAAACTATGTCATCAGGCAAATTATTCTACGTCCATGGATAATGTTGCAGTCAATGTTTCAAGTCAAAGAAGGATTCTAGGATTCATCACCTCTTAGGTGAATGACAAAAATAGAGGTCAAAAAGCAGTAACAAAAACAAAATTTGGGATGATTTGCATGGACACGTCTGAACAGGGTCTGTTGATGATTGTTAAACCAAACTAAGTCAATAATAATAATGTTTTTTCATAAATGCACACTCTGTGAACACACAACATGCTGAACAACACACACACAATCTCTCGCTGGACCACAAATGAACTGACAATTAGCTAGCAAGCGTGTAAGACTCAAAGCAACATTTTACAGATATACCCTCGTTTGTTTTGTTTTTTTTCCTTCAGACATGCCTAAGCAGGACATGTATTAGACAAATATATCTTCCTGGTCTCACCCCAGCCCTTCAAACCATCTACCTTTCTCTCTTCCTCTTTGGCCAGCTGCTGCTCCAGCTGCTGCAGCTGCTGCGTGGAGCTCTCAAGAAGCTGGTCGTAGGTGGTCATGAGCTCATCCAGCTGAGCCTCGACGTGAGCACGCTCCTCGGGTGACAACCTGGAGAAGATGCAAGGGAGACGGTTATAGTAGGTTGTAGCTTCAGTAGTGTGGTCCGCACATATCTGTGTAGATTATGTACACATGTACAATATGATTTTATATGAAATACATGCAAATTTAAGTTGCTCCAAGTTCTTTTTATTTGTGGTCTACACATGGAGACAGGTCAAACCAAAAACATATAGTTCTATAAAACCCAGCACAGCTAAAAGTGTGCAGGAGAGAAACAAAAAACCTGGGAGAGGAAGCTTCCTGAGGAAGCTAAAACGGGCTACAGAAACTGCTGCTGAACTTTTACAGGTCCAGCACTGAGAGCATCATTACTTACTGTAACTGCATAAGTATGTGGTACGGAAGCAGAACACTGAGCGAAAAAGCCTACGCTGTGTAATGAAGACTGCTCAGTGCATCACAGGGGAGACAGCATCTCTAGCAGCGGCTGCAAACCTCTCAGCTCTACCGTTCATTGTTCCAACAGTTCAAAGCAATAAAATTCCATGTGAATAGTCAGCTCCTTCTGTTGCCATTATCACTCCTCACAGTCCACATCCCTCTGTTACAATGAGTAAATGCTAATAACATTATAATATCAGGAACAAGTGTATATGTGTGTGTGGAATACATGTGTATGAAGGTTTGCATGCTTGTTTATTGGTATGCGAGTGCAGGTGTGTGTATATGAATGTATATACTGTATGTGAACAATGCACGTGCTGCTGTTAATGTTAAAGTTCCAAGTTTCACTGTAATTACATTAAAAAAAAAATTATACTTCATCTACCACATATCAGACATCATATAAGATTTGTGTTGCTCCGAACTGTTTTTTAGACACATATTAAGTCGTGCGTGTGGTATAAATGCCCGCGTGTCCATGCATGTGAACTTACTTGCTTGCCTGTTTAGACATAAGGAAGACCTGCGTGCTCCTGATGGCCTCGGCCACCTGATCTTTCTTGGCTGCCAGCTGTTCACTGATGGCCTTCAGAGGGAACACAAACACAAAGTACTGTTACCATTCTCAAGAACCATTTCAATATTAGAGCTTAAACGCCGCAAGCTACCTGTTGAGCAGCAAGCGAAGATTCTGCGTTGGGACCCCCGGTCCGTCCCTGGAGGCCTTTGACCCAGCTGAGAAGGTCTGAAACCTGGCCAACCCTGGCCTGCTTCTCCTCCTCCACCTCTTTCTGCAGAGAATGAGGGATTAAAGAAGACAGCGTTAACGCTTCACACAGTCATTTGACAATTAATCCAACAACAAACTATTATCTTTCACTTTAAATCAAACGAAGAGTCACCTCTTCCTCTTCCAGTCTTCTCAGTGCGTCGCTGATGTACTTAACATGCTGTGTTGTCAAGGTGACCAGGGCTGTGTAGCGCGTGCGTAAGTCCATAAACTAGAAAGATATTTACAATATATGAATTCCCTCAGTTTCTGCGTGGGACGTTACTGTCAGAAAAACACTGACATGCGATCCCCTCACCTCCTGAGTGATGGCGTCAGAGGAAGAGTGCATCCTTCTCCTCTTGACAGGCGACTTGTGCGTCGACTCGACAAAGGCTCTGTATGTCATCAGCTGCAATTCATAATCCTACAGAAAATAAATAAATAAAGGAAGCAGCAAGAGTCGGATCACTCTTTCAAAATAAGAAGAACGCAAACGTAGACGAGCTGTTATGAAGCAGCTTCTTACCTTTACTGAGGTGCAGTACTGCTTGGAGTGAGATTGGCACTCGTCTAGTTTGGACTGGTTCTGTTCAATTTCAGCTACTAATGCCTTCAAATAAAAATAACAGGATTTATTTTATTTTTTAAATCTTTGACAATACACAAGTTCCAGTCTTTGTTTTTTTTTTGCTCGATTTCCACAAAGCAACATTTAATATATTTATCCAATGCATTGATGGCGTCGGAACACGTTTATCGATTTAATAAAGTGTTATCAGCGTTACTGACTGTCTGCTGGGCCAGCTGCTCTGACAACGCTTTGCTGTCAGTCTGCCCGGGCTGCGCGCTCTCTTGTCTCGCCGTCGTCTCTTCAATCCAGTTGATGAGAGCGGCGTGACCGTCTCTGTACTGCTGCAGCGCAGAGCCCAGAGTATCGAGATCAGCTCGTCTGCAGTAAAATAAAGGTTTCTCAGAATAATGGCAGCACACCAAGATGTTTCTAATATGCATCAATCTAGGAATGATTTCAACAAAGACATCCAGATCAGTGCATTTCATCTCAAACCTCCCCAAGTAATCAGAGACTACAGCACAGCCTCACCGTGTCTCCATCTGTCTTTTGACTCCACTCCACCTGTCTGCGATCTGATTGGCTTTCTCCTGATAGCGCTCCAGCTCCGGGCTGCGGTCTGGGTGGAGCCTGCTGAGCTGAGATCCTGCCTCACTGGCCCGTTCCACCTGTGCCTGAAGAGCCCAGAACAAGCTCTCCTGCTCAGCAAGCTCGCAATGCCACCCCTGGAAAGAGAAGAAACAGTTGCTATCGATTCACGAGATGAACAACGGAGGCTGGAAGATTGGACTGGACTGGAAATTAGTCTCACCCCCAGTTGATCTCTGAGGTTCTGAATGGCTGACGTATCTGCAGGAACAATGTCCTCTTCACTCAATCTGCTCTCATACTTCCTGACCTGGCTCTCTGCTTCATCCAGGCTACGCAGCAGGATGTCTACCGTTTTTAACCTAAAGAAGTTTGAAAACGAACAATTCTCATATATTTCAAAGTGGAAAAGAAAAAAATAAACGGGCTGATTTTACATGTCAGATGTAGAACGTTTTCACCAACTTTTCTATGTATATAGATGAGAGGTTGAGCAGTTTATCTGTCCTCTCCACAGCTTGACTGAGTTCAGAGCGAAGGACGGGAACACTGGAGGACGTTGGTTTCTCCTCGAAGAAACCGACGCAGCGACGAGACACATCTCCCACACTGGAGCGGAGGCTGTCCAGCTCAGACTGCAGCTTCTGGATAAGACAAGAGTAAAAATACATAAGTTACGAGCAAAGAGTAACTCTGGAAAGTAATATTTTCTTGTTTCTTTAACTAATTACCAATACATAATTCAAAACATAATTACCAAAGCAAGGAAACACCTTGCCCAAGAAAATACCTACAAAAACTCATTTACACATTTATCTCCAGTACATAATTATGAAGTTATAAGGATCATTAGCACTTAAAAAAATCAATGTGAAGAAAAAAAAAACTACTGTGTGAAAAAGGTTTTTAGGAAACAAGCGAGTAAAACACTTCATAAGAGAAGTAGTTGCCTCTTGCAACCAGCAGAGGGAGCTCACACTGACCTCCTGCTCTGCAATCTGGACAGTGACGTCAGCGCTGCTGCTTGACAGCCGGCTGGGAGGCGGAGTCTCAATCCCCCTCATCAGCCTCTTCTCGGTCTCATTTAGACGGAGAGTGATGTTCTGCAACTCCGACAGGTACGACCGAGAAACTGACTCGTCTTTTTCCACTGTAGACAGAAAAAGAGAAAAAAATATGGATATTTAGACACACTCAGCAACACTCTGATCAAAAGATTCCTTTTCTCATCTCTTTTTTTTCATGTACTGCAGGCTTCCAGTGAGTGTTTGACCGCTCTATTTCAGATGGACAGCTGAATATGAAAACACCATCTATCTATTCATCCTTCCATCAATGTTATGGTAACAGGTCAACAGTCTGAGCAAAGATCCCCAGCCCTCCCTCTACCAAGCCAGTTCTGCTGGCTCTACTGGGTAGACACCTAAATGCCACCAAGTGAGCGTCTCCCCAGTGAGTCCTTGGTCTGCCCCAAGTCCCGATTCTAATGGGGTATGTCTGAAACACCTCATTCTTCCCAGATGACCAACATCCTTCTTTTGGGCGCTTCCCAACTCATGCTCAGAGGTGAGTTTTGGCACATAGTTCGACTTGTCCCACAGATCAGTTCTCTCTTCACCACAACAGACAGACAGTGTCCTAAACCGCCTGTCAGTCCTTTTAAGAGTTCTACCCCTTAAGTTAACAAAACCCCTAAATACTTAAACTCCTCCACTTCAAACAGGACCTCGTTCCCAAACTGGAAAGGACAATCCTTCCCTGCTGAAACTGGCTATTAGGAGATGTACTGTCCAGGAGGCAAAAGTTTTAAAAACACAAAGGTGCACATGCACGTGTCCTCACCAGTCTCCATGTTGAGCAGCAGGTCCTGACAGTGTTGCTGTGTTTGTTGAGCATCCCTCTCCAGTTCTCGTCTATCGGCTGCCGTGAACAGAGAGCTTTCTTTGCTGTCCGAAAGGAAGTCAGCCAACTGGGACTCCAGGTGGTCCAGGATGTGCTGCCTCTCTGATGGAGACTGACAACGAACCTGGTAGAGGAGAAGTTCAGGGAGAGGAGAAGGTCAGACCACCCGAAACACAAACAGAAAACACTTCAGTTAGACAAATAAAGAATGACAGACTGATGCCAGGGGCGCTCCCTTAGAGATAGGGTGAGGAGCTCTGTCACCCGGGAGGAGCTCGGAGTTGAGCCGCTGCTCCTCCACA
>JBAMYA010000003.1:7248964-7275868 GCA_037176975.1 Arrhamphus sclerolepis
TATATATGTATGTATGTATGTATTGTTCTTACACATTTGTTTCTCAGCTGATGAATTCAAGATGTATATGCTTTGATTGACTGAATTCTGTTTAAAAGAAATGCATGGTTGTAATCCTCACTAGGACTTTCTTGCCAAAAGAAATTTTTAATCTCAATGGAAATCTTGAAGGTTAAACTGAAAAGTATAACAATAACAATGATGATGATGATAGTAATAATAATGATGAGCTGCTTCCCTGACATGAAAGAAACAGGCGACGTGCTACAACTCTGCATGCACACAGCTGCAGTGGGACTCCAGTCGCTGGTGTTGATGCTGCAGTCAGTTAATATTTTAGCTCAGAAAGAAAATATAAATATATATTCTGCGCAAGCCGAGCTGCTGGTGTGAAGCCGACCGACGAAGGAACTTTAATTTGGAGCATTTGATAAACAGCATTGTGGCACATCAAAATTGTCAGCGGGGATATTTTGCTGCTCAAGAATCAAATTATAAATTCGCAATAATGGTGCATATCGTAGTGTTAAAATGAGACTGACTCTAAAAAGCTATGATTTCAAAAACTGTGCAAGTAAGTCTATGAAGGTTGGTTCAAATGTTGGTGCGATTCCAGTGTAACAGTTGGATGCCTTTCTATGATAATTTCTATTTTCTTTCTCAGTAGAATGCAGTATCCCCTGGTGCCTCCTGCAGAACTTACAAGCATCCCTGCAGGACTCGGCTCATCTCTTCATTCTCTCAGATTAACGGCCTTACCCTCAGCGTCCAGCAGTCTGGTCACCCCTAATGACTCGGCGATCTCGAAGGCCTGTTCAAGGTTCTCACGGTTACTCTGTCGCGACACCACCTCCATGTTAATCAGGTCTGGCCTGAAGAGCAAACACAGAGCCAACGTTGAGCTTGCACAGTGGTCTAGGGAACATGAATGTGCCTGAATTCTCACGGAAACATACCGCGAACACCTTTCAGTTTATTAAAATGACAAATGACGGATTATTTCATGTAAATCCACTTTAAAGTCAGACTTAAACACCACCAAACTCTGCCCATCCGCTGACCTGTATCTGTGCAGCAGAGCGTTGAACATGCGTCCGTCGCTCCAGGATGAGGTGAAGTTGACGCAGCGGAGGCCGGGGTAGCCTTCTATTGCCTGCTGGCTCCATAGCAGCAGCTTCTCTTTGGCTGTGAGGTCACCTGACTCGCCGCTCACGTAGATCTCTGAGATCTGAAGGGAACAGAGAGACAGAAGAGGTCACTATCAAGAGTCACCGTCTGCAGAAATGTGGTCGTAAAAGGTTTTATTCTTCCACTGAGCTGCGATGCCAAAATGTGCATTATATCACATTCACATAATTAAAAACTTACAGTTATGTTTTTTTTCTACTGTTGTGACTGTGGGCTGCCATGACTTTGCAAAAAAAACAAGGTCACGCTTTATCTCTACACGACACAAACAGACGGTTCATTTGTCTCTTTGAGCATTAATAATTACAGCAGTGAATGAGTTTGTGGGATATTCAAATTTTTCTCTCCAATTACTAGAGCCTGGCTCACTCATTAACCCCCCATTGCCCCATTTGATACGTCGCTTCTCCTCCTTCTGTCTGGTGCCTCCCCCACCCATCCCTCATCCTTCTCTTTATCTTCAGATGCTGCTTCTTCCGCCCTCACACAAAAATAACCTTATTTCTGTTGTTTTTTGGGGGCAAAAACACTGCATCTGTCTGTGACATGTCATAACATATACTTACTAATCCAAAAGTGGGACGATTCTGCAAGTAAAACCAAAGCAACACAGTTCCATTCTGGAAGCTGAGCATAATAATCTGTATGTTCTACCCACTGAGCTCAGTGACTACTTAAGCAGTTTCCCTCCACGCTCTTCAGCTTGCTCTCTTTAGGTCCATTTGTCCACATCGACAAAGGCGTTCTGATGTATGTGCAGTAACTGTCGGTGCTTGGCTGCAGTATTTGAGATCAGTATTCTGTCAGCCCCTCTTTCCCTCGCTCCTTAACCGTCTTTCTGTCCCTGCCTGCCTATAATATGGATCAGTATGAAAGACCAGCGTGTGCCAGGAGACTGCAGCAACAGTCCAAAAAAGAGAGAAAAAAAGAAAAGAAAAAAGAGTGAGCTAGATGAGAGTGGTGGGATAAGTGGTGAAGGCCAGCAACAGAGGAGTAAGAGTGAATCTTAACACTATGCTGCAGAAACACGATGATAACGTTACATTTTAACAGCAACTATTCACACACCCGTGCAAGAAAAAGTACACGCTCCTTCAAATTCAAGGTTTTACATATCAGAATGTACACAAAGAACCCAATCATCTAGTCCTTTAAAGGTCTTGAAATCAGGAAAATATAACCTCAAACAAACAACACCATAATGTATTAAAATATGCCATTATTCAGTGAACAAAAACTTAAGCTTCATCAAGTCACGCAACAGTACAATGTTCCCTGACACACCAATAAATCAAAAATGAGAGACTGAAAAACCAACAATCAGGGTGTTGCAATGGCTCTTCCAATCTGATTATTGATTATTGTTGCAGGACTGTACAGAATTGTACATGGCAAAGTTGCTGTTGCTAAAGGTGGTCTGGCAACTGTGGACTCATGGGGTCACTGAGTTCTTTATACACTGATTCAGAAAAGTGGCTTTGTTTTTCTTATACGGAAAATTAATAGTGCATTATGTCACATTTTATTGTTTAAATTTTGCACAAGTTTAAAGAATGCACACCCTCAAGTGTAAGGGTCAAAATCAAAAATTATTATTATTTTTTTTTCTAGAGCTTTCAAACACATTGCAGAGTCTGGCCATCATGTTTGTGTCAGCTGGATTTTCTGAAGATGCACTGCTACAAGCTTCTGTAAAAGCCGAGTCATGTTTACTACATTCTACATCCTGTACGCGCCGCAGCAATGAAGAATGAATGTGAGAATCAAATCACAGAGCAGAGGCTCAACAGCACGGATAATAATCAGACGTTTCAGAAAGAATGGAAGCGAGGCTCATGAGCTCACTGGTTTCTGCAGTTTCTGGAGCCAACAATCTCTGCAGCTATAAATGTGTGGGCTTAACACCATGTGTGTTCCTAAATTAGCCTGCTCCGCACGCAAAAACAAATAAACAGCAAACAAATCATCATCCAAAGTTTCCACTGAACATCCACTATTTTTTTTATCAGATTTGAGGTGCAACTAGAGTTCCTTTGATTGAGCTGCATCAAGTTCAACAGGCATGTGAGTGAGTGAAGGGAGATTTTCAGTCGACAAACCTGCATTTGTGAACTCCTTTCCACCCAGAATAAGCATAGTATACAGAAAACATAGGTAGCAGAAGCTGCAGTCACATGACACGCAGAGAGACTTGGGTTGGTTGTGTGTTCACTCATTTTGTCGTATTATTTGCTCTGTATAAATACTGATGTGTAATATCTAAGTAAATGCATGCATTACTAATTCGACCCGTGCACACAAAAGGAGGAGGATGTGAGGATCAGGTCTGGTAGCAGCGCTCAGTGCAGCTAAGATCCACTCACAAACATCTATGATCCACTGACGGCCCCCCTGAGGCCCTAGACCAGCCCCCTTTTAGAAACATGGCCTCTTTGAAGTTAGAGAGAAGGGCAGGGGAGCGGGGGATGATGGGGGAGGATACAGTGAGGGGAGGATGGATGAGAGGAAGAAAGGAAACAAAAGAAAAAGAAAGATCAACTAATTTATTGCCAAATAAAGACTTTGGTGAAAGCTGCCTTGAAGTTTTTTCAGCAAAAACTGAGTATGGTTGGATGATGGACAGATGAACAAAGGAAGGATGGATGCAGACACAGAGTGAGGGGTGTTATGGATGAATGTGAGTGGGTTTTTCTTTTCTTTTTTTTAGTGTGGCAGCAATCCCCTCAAGGCTTAATGAAGCAGACATCCCACTGATAAATGTGCATCTCTAATTCCTTTTTATGCAAAGAAAGCCCCACCCAGCCCTTATACAAGAGACAACTTCCATATAATTGCTGCAAGAGCTGGAAAACATGGACAAAAAAATTATACCTCTGCTGTGACTGATGATATATATGTGTGTGTGTGTGTGTGTGTTCTCTACAAAGATTCATTTTTATTATAGTGCTTTTATTTTTGCACTGCAGGGCAATATGTGGTGCTGTTAGTGAAATACTTTACTATCTGTGTAAAAAAAAAAATGTAAGCACAATTGTAAAAAATGAGTACAAACATATGAATTTCAATGACATTATAATAACACTATAATAAAAATGTATATTTATTAGAAGAAAAGGAAAGAAATTCGATTTATTGATTTCAATGAAAAAAAAAAATAAAAAAATCACAGACATTATACTGGATCAAACGCCCATGACTATAGCAAAGCACAAGTTTAAGAGAAGTGCACCATGGGGTCCCTTTGGACATAAACATTAATGCTCCATGGTGGCCAGGCCTGACGTTTTGAATTGTGTCAGTCTCAAAAACCAGAGACTTGATTAATCTGCAGTTGGACAGACGGACTTTCAGCCACTTGAAAAATATAACTTTTCTCAACTTTACAGCCCAGCTGATACTAGTAAAGAACATCGGACCCGTGGGTCAACTGTGCCGCGCACAATATAACACCATTTAAATTAAATAAGAAGCGTGATCATCAGAACTCAACGCAGATAAGTACGACTCCTGTCCTAAAGTTGGCATTTTGACAAAATGTAAAGAAGCTTCCTTTGGCTTTTACGCTTTTTTAGGGGTCTCTGCAGTGGATCATTATGTTCTGCATATTGATTTGGCTTCTTTTTACATCAGATGCTCCTCCTGACGCAACCCTCCTCATTTATTTTGATTTTGGGACTGGCTCTGTGAGACCACCGGCTTGTGTCAGTGACCAAAACAACCCAGGCAGAGTCTGTGAATTACTTTATAGCTATAGTTGAAACCAGATGTTTACATACACTATATAAAAATACACATAACCAAAACTTTGCTCATTATTCTTGTGTTTAGCAAATGGAAATCATTTTGGTAATCCTAACTGATGTAAGCTATCAATTTATTTATTTTTTTTTTTTAAAAGTAGGCAGGCAATGGTGCCAAGTTGCCTTGTAAGCCTACAACTCACCACTGTGCCAATGGAGCACAACGTTATATTGACATAAAATCTCACATCTCGTTTTCATAGAGAAAAAAAAAAAAGATATATAAGAAAAAAAAATCATAGCTGACACACAGTGAAGCAGCAGCGTATGCAAATGCTGTGAAAAACACTGCACCCAGTGAAGCATTTAACCATGGACCTCTGCAGAGGATGCGTGTGCGTGTTTTCTCATGACTCAGCATGAACTGTGCATCAAATGAGACAGGCACCATAACGCAACCAGACGTGATTCCAGCCCCTTCGCTGCGAGCTCACCATACAGTCTTCGTCATGTGAAGAAGAAGACGTAAACACACACCGGCAGCCTTCGTGAAGAGCTGTTTCACTGCAGTGGCTGCAGCAGGATTTCCATTTTCAAGGTGAAGCAGAGCCGGACAGCTGTAGGCTCTCTGAGGGAGACCCAATTATTTTTGATATAAACACACGCTGTAAAAAGAAAAACAGGGCTGGAACATGAACCGGAACAGGCTTGAATGCCTTACAGCATCCTAAAGTCAGGCGCTTCGCTTCATGATGAGCTAAGAAGTGCTGATTTCTGAAGCCTGCAGTTCATGTCCATGACATAATCCTGGTGGGTTGTTCCCAAGTTCACTTTAATGATACAGTAAAATAAGAGAAAGATACTCTTATTCTCTCTTATTCTTATGATTTACACAGAAATATCAGAAAACAACATGCTGGGACGTGACGCGAGGCTCAACGGTACACTTGGTTTACAGGTCATCAAACAAATTCCAGTCAGGCACATATGACATTACATATATATTTTTGGCTAACTGGATTAATTTTGGACTTACTCTGTATTCATTTGGAGGAAACAAATGTGTTTTCAACATTATTTTTACTGCTCTTTTATACTTCACCGACCAACTACCAAGTCAAACCTGTCAGCCCACCTTCGTCATGACTAGTGGAAATTATTTAAAACATGTTCAATCTGAATCAGCTCAGAAGTCACACGCAGAAAATACCCACAATTCATCACACTACTCAACAAATCTGGAAAAAGAGATTAAAGCGACTTGTAATGATGTCAAAATCAAGGAACTGCTGGCTGCTCGAGCAAAGTTTTTCTGAAGATTAGTGACGCTGATGGAGTCATCTACGATACAGCTGTTTAAATGCTCCACAGTTGAGCTTAAAGAAGCAAACTTCAAGTGATTCATAAATGGATAACACTTGGAGGGTACTACAACTCATCATATTGACACTTTTTTAATCATTTTCTTAAGCTCTAAGATGGGAAAGGAGAATATAAAGATTCAAGTGCACAACAACCACACTCTCCCTCGCCAAAGGAATCCCTTTAAGGTCACGTTCTCGCCCCTCGCTTGGTTTACCCCTAAATAACCTTCTCCAGCTGAAACCACCACAGCTGGATGAAGAAAAACGCAGTTATATTGTTTGCTGTGTGAATTTGTAGTGAATGTCAAGTGGCAGTTTGCAGCAGAAAAGAAACCCTATCATTTGAGGCAATGACCCTTCTGTCACACACTCAAATAACCAGGCTGTCTGCATTTCAACATCCACAGACGTCAGCAGCAAGTTTCTCTGTGTGGTGCAACAACAACTACAAAAAAACCCAAAAACAATAAGTAACGGAGGGAGAAGGAAGAAGACTGAGGGAGGGACAAGCTGTGCTGCGTTGATTAGGCCATAGGAACAAAAGCGGAAAGAATGAAGAGGTGATTAATGCTTGTCAGAAGCCGATAACGCCACATACACACACACACACACACATAAAAACCTTCATGGCTGACAGTGTAACATACTGTAGAAATAACAGCAGGAAAAAGTAGATTAAAAGCTGGGGACGGTCCTCAGAGAACCAGAGAGCGGTGGTTTGGAAAATGGGGTCTACAGACAAAAACATTCCTCGCTCCCTGAGAATAAAAACCTGTGGTCAGTGTCTATATCTGGGCTCCAAAACTGAAGCTGCAACAGATCTCTCACATATCAAAGAAATAAAATAAAAAAAATGGTAGGAATGTGCTACCTCTCAATTAAATGTTATATTATCTGACTGTTTTCTCAGAATGTACGCGCATGTCGCTGGATTGCTTCGTTTTACCCACACAGTCTAAAGCAATGGTTAAAAAAGAAGCGTTAGAACCATCAAATCTGAGGTGTTTGTGTCAACAACACTATCATCAACTGTTTACAAACATTTTGTATCTGCAATAATGAAGTAGTAGATAACACAGGGATGTAGTGGACGTCAGGACACAAACCTGCGGCAGGTACCTTACGGTCACCAGTTGCTGCAGCGACTCAGGACTCTCCACCATGGAGTCCAGCCTTTCCGATGAGCTGCTGGTAAGCCCTCCCCAGTCTGTCTGACTGGGAGTGGTCCCTGCAGTTTCTGGGGACGTCAGTGGCAGATCGCTAGCATAACCTGACTCCAAGAAGGACGACCTGTCTCGTGCACAAGGTGGAGAGTCGAACCTCAATGTTTTTGCAGTGATGTCACTGTCCTGAACCTGGAACTGGCTGGAAGACGTGTGGAAATGTCCCATTGGTATGTTCACTGTGGCTTTGTCCTC
The DNA here is from genome assembly GCA_037176975.1 of Arrhamphus sclerolepis. Classification (NCBI taxonomy): domain Eukaryota; kingdom Metazoa; phylum Chordata; class Actinopteri; order Beloniformes; family Hemiramphidae; genus Arrhamphus; species Arrhamphus sclerolepis. The sequence goes on from JBAMYA010000003.1 coordinate 7,256,675, forward strand.
GCCTGACAGTTGGACTCCAGTGACAGGTGACAGTGAAGGGGGCTCCTGGTGCACCTCCACATCTCCATCACCTTGACCGCTCCATACTGGAGAGCCATAATCACTGGGGTATACTGTCCTCACCACACAGAGTTTACCATCCACCTCTCGGATATGAACTACTCCTTTGCGCTCCCTCTCTGAACGCGTCTCCACATCTGGTGCGGTCCCTTCTTGTTCCACTTTCCCCTCTCCATGCTCCTTTTCGTCTCTGTCTGCTCTCCCTTTGTCTTTTTTCTCCCTCTTCTGTCGGAGTATCCAGGGTTTCTCCAGAACTCCTTGAACTTTCTCCCGGACCCGATAAACCCTCCCTCCTCCTGGAGTGGTACTGCCGAGGGCTGGGGCTGTGTTGACCGGGGTGGTGGTGGTGGTTTGGCTGTGGATGCTGGACACATCTATGATGGCGCTGACGGTGTCTTCCTCCCCTGGAAGGCAGAAGACCCCTCTCCAGGCTGGGCTGGGCTTGGGGGACACTTCAAGTTTTCTGCTGCTCAAAAACCCACCTACAGTGGTACTCATAGAGCTGGGGGACAGGGTATTACTATGCAGATTAATTCTGGAATGAGTCAACTGGATGTCAGGCACTGTGATGGAGTCATTTCGTTGAGTCGTCCTGGGATTCAAGTGAACGGGAGCTTTTCCTTCCAAGTCTTCTTCTTCATCATCTGGCTCATTCCCTCGCTTTGGCTCGTCCTCTTGTTCAGCCTCTCCTCTCCTGTTCTTATGGCCCTTGTGCTTGCGTCTAAAACGCAGACGCTTCTTTGGTGAAAGTGGCGGGACGCCACCTAGCTCTCCTTCTCGAGGGGGCCGCACACAACCCATGGAGCTCCCCATGTCTTTGATGATAACAGAGCAAAGTTTTTATATTGAAAGCAGCAAAAACAGGCAGCTAATTTTGGTTAGGAACCAAATTAATGTTTACACAGGCTTAAACATTGATGATGTTAATTTGAGAGCAAAAAAAGGAGCAAATGTTGTGATGGGTTTGACCGTGGCTAATAACTCCCTGATACAGCAAAGCGATGTGACGTTAAAAAAAGCAGCTTTCCCTGCATTTCTTATGGCGCCATCTTAAATACATCCTAGTTAAGAGAAAGCTGGATGAAGAGGACTGTCCTTCCTCCCTCTTCATTTGACCTGCCATACAGTCAGGTGGTGCAGTGGCTCCCTCTCCCTCTGGAAGGACCCCTGCACGTATATGTGCAGAACAGCTGGCTGCCTCACTTCAGGTTGCAGTTGATGGCACAGTTACGTCAGCAGAGCCACACAGAGGAGAAAAATGACTCCAGTTAGGGTCTGGAGGGTCTGATTTATCACAGCGCACCTGGCAGGTGAGCTGTTATGTGGTGTAAGGCAGTGTGTCAGGCAGGATGATGAGTGCAGGCGGGAGAAAACTGTTGTGCAGTCCTTGTTTCTTCAACCCATTAAGGATTCTCCAAATTGTGTGCATGAGAACCAGGTGTGAAACTTCACTGACAAATTTCTGTAAATGAAATCCTTTTGAATAACTGATGACAGCCACTTAATAAGGTGAGAAAAACAAGCTCTCTGTGGATGTTTCACTCCAATTCTCTCTTCAACAAATAATAAATGATGAGATACTGAGATTTGCTGTCAGTTCCGAGTGTCGGTATGATCCAGGAGCTCTATCCACCCTTAGACCGAGCAGCTATCTGAGCTCATGAATTATTGATGCCTCTGCCCTGCTGTACTAATGTTATTGCACTGCAAGAGGAGAGAAGTGAGATTTGTAACCCACAGCAGATATCTGTAGGAATCTGATCTGTCAGGGTGCTCCTTGTGGAAGTAGTATTAATGGTGATATTGTCGATTTCCCTCGTAGTAAAAGCGAGCTTGTCTCATTCTGCCGAGGCAGCACCCTGCCCAGATTGGCTGTGGGTGGCAGAGTGTGTCGTCAGCCAATGCTGCAACAGATTGTAGGCAGATCCAGCCAATACTCTGACAGCTTGTTAAATACTCAATCGGAGCATCAGTTTCTCATCTCGATGCTGCTCCTTCTCATTCTCTCACAATTTAGCCTCGTCAGTCAGCCAGTGTTTCATCTGACGTGTCGACCCCCTAAGCCACAGATGCGTCGCTTAAATATCCCAAGGATTTTTGGGGCAAATAACGTTGTTGGCCATCAACATGATGAGGAGAGCTGACAGTCCACCTGATGGTTATTCCCTGCAGCTGGATATCTGTTGCATCAGTCTACGTGCATAGAGACAAACACGACTCCACCTTAAGCTCCTCCACTAAGCTTTGAATCACATGGCTCTTATGTTAGAGATTCTCCCCACCTTGATCTCAGACCTCTGTCCCCCCGAGAATCAAAGTTGGCATTAGAATTGTGCTCCGATTTGCTCAAATCCTAAACATCCTGTGTCCTGCTGTCAGTCTGGCAGATCCTCAGGCAACCTTCCCCTTCATCAGGTGGTGCAGTGCGACGATGCAACAGCCTGAAAAATCTACAGTTTGCAGGAGGTGGGGGTTTATTTACACCAGGTTATGCATTGAGGCAAAAACGCAGAAAACAGACCGTTTCTTCTTTCTGGTGCCTCTTCAGCTCTTAATAGCTGCTCATGTCCAGTAGATCTAATTAGAGACATGGATCTGGGGTAGGAACTGGAGCTGAACTCAGCAACAGAGGAGCAAGAACAGAAGAAATGACAAATCCTTCATTCGCTTAGGTGAGGACATCTAGTTCCAGCAGCAGACTTATTTCATGTGCAGATGTGCAGTGTATCTGGAACACAGCCAAAGGGATTCAGCGTCCAGCGAAGGGCAGTCAAAAGCATCTCAGCACAGAGGTTCAGACAAGAGTGTCCGCATTCCACATCACCCTTAAAAACAATGACAGAGTGATAAAAAAAAAAAAAGAGAAAGAAAAAAATGGGAGGGGGGGAACTCAGGGCGTCTCCAGTTAAAACGAAACTGAAGCTCCCTCAGACAAGCATGACTGGACTGATCCAAACGATACGCTGGAGGCTGGAGAATCAGCGAGGGTCTGGTAGTCCAACAGAGAGCATGAGTGTGCATTTGTGCCTGGGAGGATGGGTGGTCCCCTGGTCAGCTGTGACAGCCTCTCCGCCTGCATACATGTCCAGGAGTGGGTCTTCCCTGCTGTACATCTGTCGTTTGAGGCCTGGTTGATGAGAAAAAACCAGGAGCTGCAGTGGCAGCAGGCAGCCTGGATCCACCGCTCCCTCGACTGTCTGAGCTGCTCTGCCTTATCCCTCGTTCACAGACACCGGCAGAGGCAGAGAGAAGCTTTTATCTGCCGGCTGCTGCAGCTTCACGCTCTCTTCTGCGAGATCCCTCATCCGCCCCTCCCTCCTTGGCTCTCGTCCTCCTCCAATCCGCTTTCTTGTTACTCCTGTCTCTCCCTCGCTCTCTTTCTCGCCTGTTAGTGAGCAGCTTTCTATGCCACAAACACACACTTGACCCAAAAGCTTTCCTGAATGATGGCGGGGGGGATGACGGCCAGCAGCAGAGGAATCTAAATCAGACTGTTGCCTCTCTGTGGATAAACGAAATGAAAACTAGGTCCCTACTTCAGTCTGTTGCCTTCATCTTCTGACTTCAAGCCCACCTGTTCAAGAGGCTACAGGTTATGAAGGACTGCTGAGAGTTACTGGTCAGGGACAGAAGAAAACTACATATCTCTTGACTTTTCAACAATTATGCAAGAGGATTCCTCCTCCATATACATTCTTAAAGCCATATAGGTTTCCACCCACCATTACCTCCCATACAAACAGCTCATATATGTGATGCGTGGCACATATACTGTATAAAGAAAGTGAATGTGAGCTATGAATGGAGACAAACAGCACTCTGCAGTGGTAAATGATTGCTAATCCACCATCTCTGTTAAGCAAAAAAAAAAAAAAAAAGTCGAAAGCACAAGAGAACCACACAATCACATGAAAAACGCCTGAACAGAAAGGCACTAATCAAATCCCAGCGGCTTCAGTGTGGCTGCACGCCAGCATGAGCTGCAACCTCAGTCTAAATCCAGCTTTTCAGACACAACCGCTACATGGGGGGCAACCAGAAGCTCTTGATAACATATTCAGCAGCTCTTTTGTCAATAATGTGCGTTCAGATTTAAATTTTCACAGTTCAGGCTGTTCACAGAGCAGCTTGATGAGGATCAGCAGCTACTCACTCCTGCTTAAATAACATATACATCTCTGAATGTCATGGTGAAAAACACTTCACAGTTTAGTTATATGCTGATATTTCTTAGCTTTGGAACAGGTAACTGTGAGAAGAGGTCTGTTTTATTTTTATAAATATATAGATACCGTGCAAATGATAATAAATGCTATTACATTTTCCTCATGACTTGACAAGCTCCAACTGCTGAGCAGTTCAGCTGAAAAACAAAGAGGTTTGTGTTTCCTAAACTAAAAATAAGTGTAGAGCTTGGTCTCAGCTCTTTTGCCACTGCATTTGATTTACACTTTTAACACTCTATGATAAGTTTTAGTTAATCAGAGGCAATATTTGCTTGATAACTTGAGTCTATTTGATCACTGCAGCGTCTTTAAAAAACCTTCATATTATCAGTCATGTGATGCAAAGTCACAACAGAACATGTTTACATCACTAAAGCGTAAAGCTACTGTTCAAAGTAAAGCCTGCTTCAACCATCATAGATGCTGATTGGTTGAACCTCCACCGATCTAAATTAACACCTCCAAGCGACTCAAATGAACCGACTCCACCTGCCTGGAAGAAGCTCCTTGAAACAGTCAAGAATTTCTTCACCAGCTTGGAAATGAACTTACTGGAAGGTAACACTGGCATGCGGCATGCTCAGCCAATCAAGAGGCAGACAGAGTTCAGCTGGAAGAGTGATGGGGACTTCCAACGAGTACGGTCATGTGAGATACTGAGCTAAATTATGACAGCTGGTGGTTAGGCAGAGTTACTGCAGCCTGAGCTGGATTTGTCCCAGGAAGGACAAATCACCAATGGTGGGAACTGTTTCTGGATTTAAGCGTTGGATTTTTAATGTTGTCTTATAGAAGAAGCTGCTTTTTTTTTTTGATTATTACCTGTAAATTTAGGATAAAACAAAATGGCTATCGCAGGCAGAGAAATATTTGGACGTCTTCAGCGAGACTGTGGAGGAAGAGCTTATTGTAGTTGGCAGACAACATCCCACCTCTTCTCTAAAATAATGACTAACAATGAAAACTATGAGTTCCTTTAACTAGCTGACTCACCCATTTATACTTGGAGTTCTCGCTCATCATCATGATCCAGATAAGAAGCATAATAGTTTTTTTTTGTGTGTGTGTGTGTGTGTGTGTGTTTGGGGGTGGGGGTGGGGGGGGGGGGTGTTCATCCTCCTGCGAGCTCACTGACAGGAAACTGTCTCGCGTGAAATGTTAAAATTCATGACAGTAAAGTTGTTGTTTTTTTTTTAAATCTCTGACAACAACAGACAGCAGACATGACATCATCAACAGGCATGACATCATCAACAGACATGACATCAGTTCATAAAGCAGTGTGTCTGACAAATAACGGAAGACTCTAGAACAGGGTCCTTCAGATAGATGAGACTAAAATAGAGTTGCTTGGCCTGAATGCACAGAGCTGCGTTTGGTGAGGGTGTATTTATTTATTAAAAGATCTGATAAAGGCGTGTCGGTACTCTTCACAGTCACATGGCTGTGTCCGCTTATCTCTTTCCTTACTCTGTATGTTATTCTATAACATGATGTTCTGTTGAGTCATGCCCATCTAAACAGTTGTTTTCTTGGAAACCGACTGGCAGCATCACTTTGCTGAGGGTCACGTCACATGATATCGCTGTCTCTCAGCCGACTGCAGCTACTGCGACTGACTGACGATCCTTTCTGGTATCATTGCAACTAAACATGGCTGCAGTCCTCGCGATGAGAAAAATGAAGGAAAAGATGATGCTGTCAGTTTTGTGACTGATGGATTTTGTTCGTGCCTCTAATGTGGCTGTCTTGCAAGGCTCAGGACTGATTGTAATTGAAGTCCTGCAATGATGATTAAAGAGATTAAAAAAAGGGAAAAATCTGTCTGCAGGCCGCACTGATGCACAAACCTTCGGTGGGAATTTTTCTTTAGAAACAAGTCTAAATTTCGTTTGGATTTTCTTTTCCCCCTCAGTTTGAAGAAAATAACCATCAGTGTCACGTTGAGCATCAAGATCTCCAAAACAAAAGTATCTTTACATGCCCGTCTTCAACTGACAGGTGATGCAGAACCGAAGGTTATACCCAGAGCACCGTGGACAGGACAGCGTGTGTTCAATAATCAGATTTTCAACACAAGTGATAGCACACCGGCGTCTATTTGGAACTCCTGAAGTGCTTCTCATTTCTTCAATTTGTGCCTCCTTTATCTCCTCCGTCCTCCTGCCAGTGACCTGGAAACATCTCTCAGCACAGCATCTTTAAGGATGTCTGTGTTTCTAAAATGCACCAGGAGGAGAGCACAGACTCTGAACATGTGTCATTTTCAACATCTACCATTTAGACTGCTGGCAGAGCCTCACTGGGTCTCTGTTAGCTTACAGGTCAGAACAGTCGTCCTTGAACCACACAGTTGCTGATTTAAAATGATGACTTTAAAGCAAGGATGTCTCGTTTTCTTAAACTATTCTTATTTTGCCTTCTCTGCCTGTATCTGTAGGACTCATATACATCAAACCAACATGGAGAATGAACAACAAGGACAGAATACAAGTTTGTGACGGAGAAGAGAGCATAGGTCGATACATCATTCAGCGCGATCTACAAAGGTAAACTAAGTTTGTATAAAATCAGATCAATATCCAGTGTAGTTTTATTTCAATTAGGTATATTTTAATGTCTAAAACATGCATCATGCATCTTAAATTAGGAAAACGCATCACATGGAGTCTCATTAGGGAGTTTCAGTGACTGAGAAACAGACCACAGAGGCATCTGCTTCAGACCGTGGCCTAATCCATATCGCTCCACTTAGAAATGAGGTCTCCCTCGAGTAGCTCTGGTTTATAAATGGTGCTACACTGGAATTGGAGATACAGCATCCTGTTGTGTTGAAGAGAGCGCTGAGCCAAAAGGTAAAGCTCTCAACTTACCCATGCACTCTACCCTTGAACCCTCACCTCCAGTCATGAACTGTGGCTGGTGACGGAAAGAATGAGGTCAAAAATACCAGCTGCTGAAAAGGGTGGCCTGGCTCACCCGCAGTGACAGGGTGAGGAGCTCAGTCATCCGGCAGGAGCTTAGTTGAGTCACTGCTCCTTCACAATGCAGGGAACCAGCTGAGGTAGTTTGCGCATCTGTTCAGGATGCTTCAAACCCTTTCAGAAACATGTACCATTAGAAGGAGACCTCAAGGCAGACCTCTCTTAGGAACACTGTGTTCCTAAGAGAGGTCTGCCTTGAGGTCCCAGTAGAGTGGTCCCAGTAGAGTTGTAGGAGGTTTCTAGGGGCAGGTTATCTGAGCATCTGTTCCAGATAGGTGCCAGAAAATAGATCAAAGTGACTCGTATGTACAATATTTAAGTTTTCATGACGTTTTTTTACACTTCACATATGGGAAGATAACATGTTGAATTGAGTGGAAAAAATATTTGACTGACAGCTTTGACATTGATGCTTCCGACAGCCAACTGTCCGTTTGGTGTAAAAGTCCTAAGATGTGAGGAATGGGATCTAGAAGTGGAATGCAGGATGCACAAATTAGGGAATAAAAAGAGGCAACTCTAATTTAAAAACTTCAGAATGTGTTTATAATGAAACACAAACAAACCAGCCAACAAGCAATGGAGAGTTTACGTCTCAGTTATCCCAGTCTCTCCAAAACACGATTCATCTGGTAAACACGAGGAAGCAAATCCAAGATTAGGAGCTCATAGTCATGCACGCTATGCCAGACTATCAAGTTCCAACTAAGTTGAGTTTTAAAGTCCTTGTCGGACTCACACACTGCTTTATAAAACCCACAACATCAATAAAGGTAGGGTAAGCAATTTTGGACGATGTGACATCTGTTTTTGAACAAAGGAAAATGGACAAAACAGGACTTGCTAATTCCTCCTTCCATCCAACCTCTGCAATTCCCCACAACAACTATGGAAAAAAAACACAACTGAAAAATGAAAATCCACCAACATGCAAAAAACAGAACCACTTCAGGTCAGAAAGAATTCTCAGCCTTTGAGAGGCCTTTAAATGCAGTTTGTTTTCTTTGCATGCCCCAGCCATCCCTTATCCAGTATATTCACTCATTCATTTACTGCAATCACTGGGTTTGAAATATTCAGTGAAAGTGACAAAAAAGGTTCTGGGTTAAAAACTGCTTACCCTACCTTTAAATCACATTTATTCCAGAATGCGTTCTGTTCTCTTTGAATGCTCATAAAAACAAATGCATCAACAGATTTGTGTGATCAGCATTTGCCAAGACACATGACAGCAAGAGCGATATGGCAACACTGCGAAGAATCCCTGACCTGGAAGTGGAGGATGATGGTCCAGATGAGCCCTAATGTCAGTTTGGGGTTCCCGTCAGTGATGTCATCGTTTCTGATATTTACAAGTTTGACCTGCAAAAGAGACGAGACTGTTACTGAAAATGTTTTGTTCTGAGTGTCGTCTGTTTTTAATTCCCAAAAAAATAAACAAACAACTGAACAACACCTGAATGTTCAACAGAAACACTGTGCATACCTGTCGCTGTTTGAGGAAGTCCAGCGCGATTTGCACATTCTGCAGTCGATGAAATCTCATTCGACCCTTTTCTCTGGGCTGGAACAAAGCAAAACAGGAAAAAAAATTAGTAAAGTTAAAAAACAAATAAACAAAAACAATACATAGTACATATAGTTCAGTATTTGCTTTTTCTTAAACACAAATGCAGAAGGCAGCAGTGAATGCAAATTAAGCCAATTTCAGTCAACAGTGCGATGGAGATGAAACATTTCCCTCTGAGGTGCCGTCTTTAACAGTAAGGAACATGCTAAAAACCGTGGACGAGTCTGTGAAGGTTTAGCAAGAAAACTTCACGTCAGACATTTTTTTTCTTTTCTTTATGCAAATTTACAAAAAACACATAGCTGTATGTTTGGATGGCGAAAAGCTGCAATTTGACAGGAAAAGAGAAAAGTCACACAGCCACACACACATTGTTTATTGCAAAAATTGTAAATAAAAAAAGTAAATGTGCAGGATGCAGATGCGGGTTCGCGCTGTGGTAGTAGACGGACGTTCCACTCAGGATCACTCATCACTGATCGAAGAGAAGAGCTGGTAGTACGCGCTTTTTCTCTGCTACATGTCACATGTCATGTGTTAGATAACGTTTATATAGCACTGACACACTCACGTTCACTCTCCGATGTTAGTGTGCTCTGAGCTCAAAAATAAGTTAAGTCGACACTTCTATTAATCAAGATTAAATGTCACAAATGTGCAATCCAAAGCTTTGTTTCCATTATTTCTCTGTATCTAATATTAATTACCTACAAACTGCTAAAATATCAGGTTTAATGTGTGGAGTTCATGCAAAACAGCTGAGCTCTGTTGAGTGAAAACACATGAATATAAAGTCAAATAATTTGATTTCTATCCATCTGTCTGTGGACTCGGACAGAACCCGAGTTGTGATGTTGTCACCCAACAGAACCAGTGTCACACAGTAACGCTGCGCTGTGTCATGTGGTCGTGTGCAGCTCAGTGCTGTTGGTCAGTGGCGCAGCACGCTCATGCAGCCACACAGCTCCACCTGCTGGGCGGAGGGTGAAGCTGAGGGCTCAGGGGTGACGGAGTGAGCGGTGGAGGGGCGGAGGGTTTCACTGCTACATACTCCCTGAGCTCCTTCCTCCTCCTCTTGCTCCTCCCCTCCGAGCAGGATGAGGGGGGGCGCCCGCAAGGCGTATGCTCTTTTCAGTGTGGGGCCGCTCTTCTGTTGCTATAGTAACGGAAGGGTGGAAATGCACAAGAAATGAGAGAGAGGAAAAAAAAAGAAAAAGAAACAAGAGATGTAAAATGAGAACTGTTGGATAAGAAAATAGAATGAGAGTGTGAAGGAGCAAAGAAATTTAAAACAATAATAATATTAAAGAATGAAGGTAAAAGAAAGAAGGTAGAAATGGAAAACTGACAATTCAATAACTCCACCTGCTGCGGAAAGCTACAGAAAACCAACTAAAACCTATTCTTTTTAAAGTTATATCCCATCCTGAGAGCCTCCAGGTGCAACATGAAGGAAAAAGCAAAATGACAAATTGTCAATAATAAGCACAAATATATTTTCTTTGCTTATTGCGTCATATAATATTCTATGATTCAGTTTACAGCAGGGTCCCATCTTATTCAAGTTCATTTCTGCAATGCTGGGACATGCTTCAAGCATAGTATCAGAGCGGGGGGGCTTTTACACGTTAATTTGGATTATTAATTACAGAAAAATGATGCACACACTCCAGCTGGAAGGCTCATCTGCTAGTAGCAAAGAAGCAGTGATGTCATCTAGAGAAATTCAGACCCCATCACTTTGTTTTTTCCTTTTAAAGAAAATTGCTGAACTCAAATTTATTTTCATTGAAATGAATAGAAAACTGAATTCTGTCATCATTCAAGTATTTCAAAAGGGAGCTGATGCAATGACTTCGTCTCAGCCATCCATGGTTGGTTCCGTGGTGTACTGGCTAGAGAACTGGGCTGGCAACCGGGGAGCAGGTAGGGGCCCACCGCTCTGGGTCCAGCAGCCCAGATGGGTCAAATGAGGAGAAAGAATTTCCCCACGGGGATGAACAATAGTAAATCAAAAAAATCAATCAATCACTTAGTCTGGATTGTGGTTGGATCAAAACAAATCACATGAACCGTCACTACAAGGACCACTTTGTTACCCCGATAAGACATGACAGCCTTGATGAGCGACTAAAATCATGAAACATGACATTGCACTTTCACAATAAGCTAAGAGTCACAACAGGAACACCATTATATAATTATCAGGCTAAAATTAACGCCACCAACGGCTCTAACGTTACACATGATGCCCAAGAAATTAAACATCAGACAATCAACTGGCGGACCATTAAATCCACGGATTTAAGAGCTGGTGGATGAGAGCAAATACAGCTTAACTGATGCATACTGAACCTGGAAAGGGCTGGAACTCAAGCTAGAGCTGCAGATAACAACAATGCTCTCAAGCTACTTTTTTTAAGCATGAAAATATGTGCAAACGACAAACCAATTTCATCGCATGTTGCCTGAGCAGAAATCCAGCAGGAATGTTGATGCACCAAAGCACTTCATGACCAAATGCACACTGGTGCACCAGGAAACAGTAAGTCAAGAAAAGTCCCTGCTTCTGCTGAATCTTCTGACGGTAACGGAGGACGTTCAGGTCAGTGGCAGTCTTCCCCCAGCAGTCATTTAATACCGTTTACATTATCATGTGTGTGTGTGTGGTATTTCCACACTGTGATCCACCTGAATATAAAAATCGAATGCACAACAAATATGTATGTTTCTGCTGGTCTTTAAAAATCTAGATGCAGCAGCATGGGACTAAATGAAGGTAAATATTAATAACATTATTGTATGTTACCCACAAGTAAGAGCAACATCAGCTTGTGCTAACAAAATGACTTGTGTTAAAACTTACCTGCATCAGGTTAAACTAACACACAGGAACTTCTGTTTGTGAGTCAGAGGTCATGTGTTTATTTGCATACGTATCCTGAAAAGGCCTCTCTGTCATCACATGAAGGCCGTTCAGCTGAACCCAGACTCTCCTGTCTCTCCTGTGTCCATACTCAAACTTGCATTTGTGTGTACCATACAATAACTCTGCAGTTTGTTGTCTTTACTGTATCCTTGTGAGTTTGTGATATGTGTGATGGACAAAGGTTTTTCCTCTCTTCTTGTAATGATTATTCTATCATGCCTATGCTGCATGCTTTTACTTTTGTGTCTTTTGCACTTTTGCCTTTCAATGTAATGTGCACTGCATCAAAAGTTATCGTTCGTGTGAACATAAATATTAATGCCAGGTGCAAACAAGCATCTTTCTGCTGCTATGTCAGTTTCTATCTTTCAGGTTACTCAGTTTGGACACAGCACTGTCAGCTGCCAGTGTCCTGCATCACCAGGTCAGCAGTCAGGTCCTGTTAGTCTGGCTGTCTTTAACTAAACCACCCTGCATCACACTGCAGGTCATGTGTCTGCAAGCATTCAGGCTTGGACTCTTACATCATCAGGCAACCAGGGTCCTGCATTTCTGTAGAGGACTGACAGCTGGTACTGAAATTGCCACTTTGGTACTTGCTGACTCCAACAGGGTGTCGGTACAGAACACAGAACCACCTGAATATTTCAAAACTTTAAGGCAGAAGTGCTTCGTTGCCCGCTTGAACTCTTATGTAACAGTCTCAGGACTTCACTGCATTGAAATTGCGTGTGTGTGAGTGTTAGCGTGTGTTCATACCAGGGTGACTCCAGAGAGGACCTCCAGCAGGGAAATCAGGTTGTGTCCATCCCTCAGGTCCTCATACAAGTCTGTGATGTGCTTCCTCACCTGGATGAGAGGAAGGGATGTCATCAGAACATAACCAAGAGGAATGAGAGACAAAACAGAGAAAATTTGTTCCACCCTTCAATCATCCTTCTGTTTTGTGTACAGTGGTGACATCTGCCAGCTGACATGGCTGGCAGCAGCAGTTGCCATACCAGCAGAGTTGAAGCACCAGCTGTGGCCTCTGCTCTCATAACATGTCTCCACAGCAAGTGGGGGGGGGGGGGTGTGCTGCCTCTGGTGGCGGCTGCTGAGACGGTGACTCAGCAGAGCAGATGAGCCACATGATCAGCAACAACGCTTGTTTTGTTTTAGACGGGCAGACAGGCTAAGTGTGCGCCAGGCTGCACAGAAGTGCAATAATGAGCATCCAAGCAGTGAAAAGTAATGCATTACGGGAAAGAGGGAAAAAAAGAAAAAAACTCTTCAAATACTTGTTTGTATTATACTACTGAGAAATGAATTATGTCTAGAAAGCTTCACTTGGTCGTTTCCTCAAATGCGGAATGTACCAGATGATTCAGAAGTTGAAAATATTATATAAAAGAACAAAGCTTGAAGGTGGAAAATACTGAAAACATCACAGGGAGTTGTTTCTCCCAATTAAAGACTTCTTTTTTGTTTATTTAGGAGCAAAAACATTTAAGTGGGAGGTCTTCTCATCAGAAAGAAAAGTGAAGGAGAGATAGACATTGACATGGAGCAAAGATAGAACTATCTTAATGAAAAGACACATGTCCAGTTGCATTACAGCACTGCAGCCTCAGCACAAAAAACTGCACTACCACTGCTGACCAGCAGAGGGCAAGACAGCCAAGCAGATTGGCTGAAAATATGTTTCTTCACTTTCCTGCTCAGTCCATATTGGTAACTTACTATATTAACATGACAGTTACATGTCCTAAATTAAATAAAATATAATCGTCATCATTGCCTCTTTGCCTCTGATAAAGGCAGGACATGCAGCCTCACCCAGAAGCAGAGACAAAAACACTCCACCATCTGACCTGAACATCATCTTTTCTAAATTGTAGTGTTTATTTTCCTTCTCTTCACTTCTATTTCTGTTGAAGGCTCGCTCTTTCTGGAGAACATCAGCTGCTTTTTTAAAGTGAGATGATGGAACAAGTGCTCATGAGATGACTGGAAGAAAGCTCTCACTGGCTCAACTGGCCGTCTAATTGGGTCTCATTCTGCCAGCTCCTGTTTGGTTTCCAGTCAGTTTGGAGGGAGGGGGGGATTACTGGAAGTTCACCTCATGAACTACAATTAAAACATAATTTACACAATACTGACAAGCAACACTGTGACCAAAAACAAAAGGCCAAATTCTGCCTGTGAAAGTAATTCAACAATATCTTTTTCTCTAGGTTATTAGATGTGTCAAAGAAGAGTCCCTCTGCATGACCCATCAAAAACTAAAATTCTTAAAATACAGCACTCAGGATAACAAACTACAACTGAATGAATGCCAGGCTGATGACGCTGGAGGCCTTTCAGAGCCAGAGACTCGTGAATCTGAGGTAACACTTCAAACATGTTTAATAATGAAGGAGCGTGCCGTTATGTTTTTGTCTGAAGTCTGGTTTCCATACACCTCCACGTGATGTCTAAAAACCAGACTGTATGTGATTCAACATGTCACATGAGCAAACAATTTAAAGATGTTCTGATATTATCATTTCCTTTCTGATGCCGATTCTGATACCTGGGCTTCACCCATTAGCTGGAACCGAACACAAACCCAGCTCCAGCCAGATGACCTGTCAGAGGTCCAGGTAACGCTACACCTGCAGTATAAGGAGAGCTTGCCAACTGTGTGTCTAAGTGTCTAATTAAGCTGTAAAAACTGACATTTTCAATGGCTGACATGGGCCATCCATTCAGAAGAATGCATTCTACAATTTAACTCATTATTTCTGTGGATTTTTGGATTTGTTTGGGGAATTTCTCTTGTTTCCAAAAGGACAACTCCAGAGCTGGCTGCTGCTAAATGTATAAAGTACTGACTGCAGCATTCCAGCACAAAGTATCACCATTTTAATGTTTTGGTCCCACTGCTTCTCCACCAGCAGGGCATAGCTTCTTGCTAAGTTAATAATCAGGATTCTGTTCGTAAAAACATGGTATTTGGAAGGTACATAGATCTTGATACTTTTAGATTTTATTTTATTTTTTGGCAGAATCTGATTATTCCAGATGTGGGTAATAGAAGCAACTCAGTTCTTCAGGCTTTGTGAAAAACCTCTCATCTTCATCACTCAGACAGTTTTGACTTTAATATGTACACAACCTGCCGGGTCGACGCATTCCAGCAGGTAGCTTGGACATGAGTGTTTATATTGGCGCCTGGGTGAACTGTATATACACACACACCTGCACATAAAGAAACATACCAGGCTGGAGACACAAAGCAAACAAGAAACACGGAGCGGTGATGTCACCTGCAGATAGCTGAAAGCTCAGAGCACCTGATGCTTTTTTTTTCCTCTCTTTCTTTAGATTGTGGGTTATATTCTTTTCATAATCTTTTCCTCTGTTTCCATTTTGTGTCTAATATCTGTGTTTGCCTCTTAATCCCTGCTGAAAAGGTGGAGGTTTATGGAATCATTAGTTCCACCTCTAAAGTCAATAAATGACAGGAAGAAGTCAAATACTTCACTCTGCTCTGTATTCAAGTCCACAACATTGATGCATCATCAGTTTTAGACTTATAGCTTCTTTAGCAGTGGGTTTTGCTCCAATAGCAGCATAAATTTCACAAAAACATGAAAAGACACTTTGATGATCTTTTAATTCTTTATATTATTATTCCTTCTTTCTGCTCTCTGCCTCATCAGTGCTCCTTCCTCTGACTCTCACGACTACTGTGAATAGTTTGAAGTCACACATATTGCACCTTTTTAGCCTTCTGTAAGTTTATTAAACACTACACAATGCGTTTCTCATTCATCTTGTCACAGAAGCTCATGCAGCTCATCTTATGTTCATACAATCAAACACTGATGAACACATCGGGTAGAGATGCATCAACTGCAATTCTTTACATTCCCCTCATCACTCCTGCAGAAAATCTTAGCATCTTCATCTCTGGCATCTCCATTTCTACTGTTCAAGTGTCTTCAGTCCATACAGAAGTGCTGGTCTCACTACTGTCTTGTACACCTTTCTTTACTCTTGCTGCTACTCTTCTTTCACTCTTCTCCACCCCCACCCCCCCCCCACCCCCCCATTTCTCTGCACAGTTGAGCCCAGGTATTTAATTCCTCCATCTTCTTCACCTCTACTCCTTGCATCCTCATCATTTGTTCAGCCTACTTCTCTACAAATACACACACGTACTCAGTTTTGCAACAAATGACCTTCACACCATCTTCATCTCTCAAGGTTTTCTTCCGTCTGCTCCCTAATGCCACTACGAATCTAAATGTCACCCAGAGACATCACAGTTCATGGACACTCCTGTCCGACTTCATCTGCCAACCTATCCATCACTATGGCAACAAGAAGGGGCTCAGGGCCGATCCTTACTGCAGTCACGCTTCCACCTGAAGCACATCTGTTATTCGTACTTCACACCTCAGCGCTGTCATGGTGTCTCATACATGTCCCGTACCGTTCCAACGTATTTCTCTGTATCCACTTTCTGCAAAGCGATCAATCAGCTGATCACCTAATAATATCAGAGCTTCTTTTAAATAAAGCACAGAGAATCTAAAACTTCTAATTGAACTTCCAAAACTGATAAAAATGAGGTTGCGCCTCTGCTTGCTGCTGTCACTTTTACATCTCTGACCTACATTTCCAGCCAGCGGTTGGTACAGCACCGTCAGCTGATACCGGGCTACATTTTCAGGCGGGGCCATTCTGACGACAGTTGCTCCAGAGTTACGGGGTCAGACAGACCCTTCCTTGCCAGGTCATGTGACTGAAATGCCCAACATTCTTTTCTTCTCTGAGTCCAACCGCCTGTGTGAGTGACACATGATACACATACTGTACTTTTGACATAAATGACAGAAATGTGTGTGTGAGCTGATCTGACAGCATGTTAAGCAAAGGCACCTGTTATAATAAACTACAGCTTTAAGAGAGATGAGAAAATCAATGCTTTCCTTCCAGTTTTACTATTTTTGGGGGAATTAACTGTCATTTTGACCTGAACTGAGGTCCGTTGCGTCTCAGTTCTCGCTTGGCTGAAAAATGTCAGAAAGCCATTTACTCATATGTTAATTATTCATCCAGATGTTTCTTCAAGTGCAGCTTGAAACTTGTCAAACTGACAAAGTTTAATTCAGTGTATTCTGAGATATAAATGTAGAAATCAAGGAGAAAGTGAACAAATCCAACGTAGAACCAGCAGTTATAGTTATGAGTTATCTCTTTTGTTTCCACGACAACAGCAAATGTGGACAAGACAGTGCCTTCACTTACATGTTTGCACATAAATGTAAAGTTTCTTGCTGAATATACAGTTTGGAATGGAGGTGTGACAAAGAGCTGCAGGGGTCAGTGCAATATTACCCAACACAGAACCAGCCGCCAGACTCAGCGGTTATGGACGAAACCCGATCGGAGTCGGTGACACGCTGAAGAAAGTAGTTTTTGCAGCATATAAGTGAAACGAGCGAGACAAAAACTATAAAGAAATCACCTGTCAGTGTTTTCAGAAACACTGCAGTCCAAAACATTTCACTGCTTGGAGTTAACGTGTTTGGATTGTCAAAGCAAGTGTTTTTTTGTTTTTTTCTTTGTTTCAGAAAATTCTCTTTTCATGCGTTTATATGAAACTTTGCAGATAATGTGCAGTAAAACAGAAAACTGTGACTGAGCTGGACACAGCTCAGAAAATAAAAATGACTCACTGGACAACTCAGAAGAAAAGTCGTTTCAGCTTCATGAAATCTATAAAAATAAAACAATGCGATTTTCTGGATTTCTTTTCCTCATTTTCTCTCTCATAGTTGAGGTATACCTATGATGGAAATTACAGGCCTCTCTCATCTTTTTAAGTGGGAGAACTGGCACAAGTGGTGGTTGACTGAATACTTTTTTGCCCCACTGTACATCAGCCAAGGCAATCCCACTTTTCACGTGGGATTATATATGTGGAGCAACCCATTTTCTACACAATAGGATTTATGTCAAAATATGTAATTTAGTGAAAAACAGTGCCCTGTTATACCCAAATGTTATTTTTAACATATTTAGATATAAAAATATTAAAATATTTATTATTTACACCAAGATATTCCAACTGTGCCAAAAGAGCACACCTGAATTATGCTTTAACATTTTTATATTTAAGGCTCTATAACTTTGCTATTTTGTATTTTACAGGCACTAACATTTGCATAGATGACAAATGTTTTTATAATTTAGGGGTTTTTAGGCTGCAACAGCATAATTATAAAGGGGGTCTAGACATAAATTCAGGTTTGTTTGTTTTTTTTTTAAGCAAAACAAGAAAAATAAAATTGTGTTCCATCTTCATTTGCACTTAACCACTAGCACTGATATGTGAATTTTCACATCTAAAGTAACAAAATAAATCTCCCCTTTATTTTGATACCAAGATCATCCATGTAGACTTTGTAGATGACCGCTTGACCACAACCTACACCGTATCCTGTCTGAAAACCAGATTGAAGCAACCTGACAGTGAATATTTTTTTAAAATCTGCAACCTCAAAGCCATCACTAACTAATACCAAAGTAAAAGAGGAAAAGTGATCAGGCAGATGCTCATGTATCAATGCAATCGAGCGGTTTTCACACTGACCATTACAGACAGGATCAATACAGCCAAACACAAAGTGGAAGAAGATAAATCGCTGAGGCAAAATGTAATTTTCACAGTTTGCTGCCTTATTATTTACTTTGCAGCAGTAAATCTGGTCGAGCATCCAGATTTACTGTGTTGAGGCCTTTATTCTGTCCCTGACAGATTTAACACATACAGACCAGCTCCTTTACAACTCAACTCATGTAGCATTATATACACACACACACAATCTCTGAGAAGATTTAATTCATATAAAGTATACGCTGAAGAAGAGCAGCGCAGTTTTATCAATTACATTACATATTGGAAAATAGAAGCATGTCTTTTACTTTGAAAAAAGACCCCAGAAAATCCCAAAACAAACTCAAACAGCTTCTGAACTCAGTGACACAAACCTTGATGAGGTGCTTGTTGACCCACTTTGTGAAGGTTTTCTTCTGCACCCTGTCCCGCTCATCTGAGGAGAGAGAAGAAGAAAACCAGAGAGGGGGGGGGGGGGTTAATGACATTCCAGTTATTCCAGTGAACAATGGCGCAGAGGTCACACATGTACAAACCTGATGATCTCGTAAAAAACAGATTAATTTGTATGAATTTCATTTGAATTGTAAGGACTCAAGATGATAAAAGTCGCTGTGTTAGGCTCACACACACACACACACACACACACTTGGAGATAAGATAACAGTAGTGGCTCAGCAGCATTGAAAACCACTCAGCTGCGGTGATTCGGTCAACTCATGTTGATCAGCATAACAAGCACTCATCTAAAACACCAACAAGTTCCTTTGAGC